>JANQDE010000045.1:286922-323743 GCA_037157785.1 Cephalotes varians
TTTGAATACGAGAAATTATTTATGTCTGACTCCATCTAGAGTATAAAAGTTGACATAACAGTAAATGCCTATATATTTAATATATATGTTAAACAATAATTTATAATAACAATAATAATAATAATTGAAACATAATAATAAAAAAGAACCAAATTTTTGGAAGGTGAGGCTTTGTCATTTTACATTGCCTCACCAATAAATTGAAACAAATATAAATTATTATTAGATGGAAGTGAAGTCGATAAATTTTTTAAATTTTCGACATTTTTTCTTGTATCATGTATCAAAATAACTTTATAATATGCGCATTAACATTACAAAATTTTTTATATATGTATAAAAAATAACGTTGTCTTATTATTGTGGATATAAATTTGTTCAAGTGTATTTGAATAAGATATTACAATAGATATGGAAATACATGTTTCCATAACACTCATTACATCATCTGCATTATCTGCAATATCTGAAGCTCGAAGTCTGATCGAAAATGGCACGTGTTCATTACTATTTGCATCTCTGTTTTTTGTGATCAGATCTAATTACTGCAGAAGAAAAAGCCGACTTTGATTTTTCCTGTGATCCTAAGTACAGAAAGGATATAAACGATTCTCAATCATATTTAACTCGCATTATTACTAGGATCATTTCGGCAGAATGATATAATCCCTCTCGTAATTCGCGACAATACGTTAACGAAGCTCAAGCATATGTCGCGCGCGAAATAAAAGATAATCAAGGTGTAAGAATGCCGTGGCATCTGCGCGCGGTGATTATAATCCGAGGGGAGGAGAAACGAAGGGCTGCGTCTATCTCGCATCGGGAGAAAAACGAACAAGTAAGGAGACGAGAACGCGTAATGACGCGCGAGCGAGCAGGAGGAGCTGTGTCCGCTGCCCGTGCACGAGCGAATGGGACGAGCGGTTAGAAAATATGGCCATGATATTTACTAACTCGGCCTCCGCGTGAAAGTGTTCGCTCTTCGCTTTGTGCCCCCCCCCCCTCGTCGAAAGAACGCGCGCGAACGATCCCATGTAACGGGTGTCGGGATTAATCGATCGAGACGGGAACTGTGTATAAATCTTACGAAAGAATTTGGAGCGTATCTCATCTACTGATAACTAATCAATATTAAGATCGCTATAAGCATCTTAAAAAACGAAAATGTCTTATGAAATTTTTTACTTTATTTTATATATTTTTCAAATATTTCACGTGTATTATTTTTATGTATTATTTTTATACTATACTCTTATATATAATTAGTGTTTGTAATTTTAAAAGCTCTTTTAATGTTTGCGCGCGCTCTAAAGTTAGTACATGATCAAGAAAAAAACTTCGAAAATTGAGAAATTCAAATTCATTGGCTTAGTCACTTCCACCTGATTGATGAATTTATGTTGATACCTAATGATTTATGTTTATTTCAATTTACTGGTGAGGCAATGTAAAGTAACAAAACCTTCCAAAAATTTAGCGTTTGTTCTTATTTATGTTTTCGTTAACTGTATTAAGTAATTGTTCGTATATTTTGTAAGTACGAGAAATTATTTATATTTGACTCCATCTAGAGTATGAAAGTTGACATAACGATATATATACTTATACGAGATTCTAGATGGAGTCAGACATAAATAATTTCTCGTATTCAAAAAATATACGAACAATTATTTAATACAGTTGACGAAACATAATAATACAAAAGGACTAAATTTTTGGAAGGTGAGGCTTTGTCATTTTACATTGCCTCACCAATAAATTGAAACAAACAAATTGTTATCAAGACGTGAAAACAAAATATATATATATATATATATATATATATATATATATATATATATTTAATCTAAGTCTATTATTTATTGTTAGGCTTAGACTTTTTAAGATTTATCAATGTATGACGCACGACCTATTTCTAGAAGACAAAAAAATTTTTAATTTTACATCAGAAGATTAGAATCTTGAAGCATACAAATCACAATGAACGTCTTTGTCTAGTCATACGATAACCATCAAAGTGTGTCACTGCTTCATTATCTACGCGCAAGGCTGCAAATGAAACATTAACAATCAGATTCTTTTTTTTTTCGGCGCAAATTGAGAATTTGAAATTCGGGCTTCGAGTTGTCCCGAATCGGAGTATCGTTAGATCGCAACGTCGGAAATGGTCGTCGGTTTATCGGGAGCCGTGCGACCGTATGCGAATGCCAAGAATTTGGTCGGCGGAAACGTTAAGGCCGATAAGCGCGTGGGTTATCATCGAGGAGTGCGTTCCTCCGCGCTCGGCAGTGGCACCTCGCTAAGAAGAAGGGCATCGCGGATGGTGAAGAAGGGAGCCGTGAGGTGGGTACGGGCACCTTTCTCGCGCGCGGCGCTCGCCGTGGAATGGCAAAAAAGAGAGGAGACCCTGTGACGTCACGCGACTTGCGCGGCGGTGCCGCAAGCCTCTCACTTGGTCGCCGACGTTCGGCCCGCTCGGTTCATCGCGCTCGTCGGCTCCGTTCGTCTCCTCTCCTCATTCAGCCGCGATTGCTATTCGACCTTTCGTACAATTAAAGTTTTGAAAAAGAAAAACAAAAGGATAAACAGAAACAGTTCGATCTTTGACTCGACGCGACCGGCGTCGCGTTTCGTTCATTCGTACTCGAGCGCGAACGGGAGTGACATCAACGGGAACGGCGGTTGTGCGGTGACACGGATCGCGAGCGCGGCCCCGGATAGACCGCGAGTTCCGCTCCGCATCGCGCTTGGTGATAAAGAGTTTTGTATTTTTATTTTTTTTCAATTCTTGATTGTGCCACACGACACTCTGGATATGATAACTCCGGACGGATTAAATCGCCGTTGGGGGTAAGTGCCCTTTAAATCTTTCCCACCGCGTGACTTTGGACCGGCGTCGATCGCTGCTTCTCGCAATCGTAGAATATGTCGGAACTTCGCCGGAGGTTCGTCGTCCTCTAATGTTTCTTTTGGAAGCTCCAGTTATCGAGAAAGATTTCGCGAAGCTGATGTCGAAGATTTTATTACATTTTTATGTATTTAAATAATATCTGTTCACGTATGTGTTTTAAAATCGAAGTTCTTAAAAATTAAAAAGATCTATCTAAAATCGAAATATTCACGTGTATGTGAAAAAATATATTTTCATCGTCATTAGTCTTCAATATTTTAATTTTCGATGAGTTTGTATCAACATACTATTTCATTTCGCAGATAAAGCTGTTTTTCTCGTGCTGTCATTATACGTATATATTTAAAATGCAAATTTCCCGAAACTTAACAACATGTAAAAAATAACGTTTAAAAATTACAACTCATTCGATCTATTAGAATAATTTTTTTAATACAAATAAAATAAGTAAATTCAATAATTGATTTCAATTATGATTTTATTTCTGTGAATTTGTTATAATAATCGAAATATTATCGAAGTAAAAATTGTGTACAAACTAGAAAGTTTTACTGTTCGTGAATAAAATTTACCGTAAACTTACGTATTTGATAAAGTGTCACAAAAGGCTATTGTAATAGAAACTTATATAGAATTTTTGCACTAGTTTGTTAACCGTTGACTGTCTTATCGTCATTGCATATGTCCCAATTGCAAATGTTACAATGACGGTGTCAGACTGAAATAAATTGCTACTTGTCGACAGTAACGACATTTTATGCAGCTGTTCTAATTGTGAAATCTTAGAGATCGAAATTCAAAAGCATGAGAGATGAATCGCGAAAAGATGAAGGTATACGTTTATATCGCACTTGACTTACAATTAATCTTGAAATGATTTTCGAATCTTCGATGAACTTTCTTGTCAAAAGTGTATCAGTAGAGAAATAATGGAACTTAACAGGTGTAAGAACGTTTATTTCCAATTACCCTGATTACGACCGATTATGTTCATTATTGGAGCGTTTAATTATCCGATATTTATCCCGTAATCTTCTTAAATAATACTATTTTAAGAAAATTATAGAATAAATATGTATTGCTTAGAATGTATTAATAATTATATTCTGAAGAATACTTCTGAGATATAATAAGATTTCTTTTGCAAATACAATCAGAGCAAAATGATCGGAAGTTGGATAGGACTTTATAGCGTGAGAGTTACTGCTGGTTTCATTGATTACTTTATGAGATTACTTTATGAGTTTTTTATGCTCGTACTATATCATTCACGTGTACAAGTTAATTATTAACACAAAACATTCCTCGCGTCGAGGAAACGTGGCCACTTATCCCCTGTACAAATTTCTTTTCTTCCATGAAAATATGTATTAATGATATAATAAAAAAAAGTTTTATTTTCTACAACTTAAATATTTTCTATATAACTTTTATATAATTTAAAATTTGACTTTTTATATATAATTTTTTGCAACAATATTAAATATATTGTTTAGCTTTATTTTATTATAAAAAATTATAATAATTTTTTGATAAATTATTAAACATGCTTATATAATAATTAATATACGATAAATAAATTTTTACAATCTAATCTATGTAACATAAAGTCAATATTTAAATATTAATTTTAAATTGTTTAAGTATATGAATACAACGATTTAATAAATGAAAATTATAACCGCATATTATATTTGTAACCTATTAGTTAAAATAATTTAAGATTAAATATTTGCGCGAAATAATAAATACATCTGGAAAATTGCTAATGAATTTGAAGATTATTTTGAATTTGTACTCCGATGAATTATCTTTGCAATTACTTCAGATGCTTAACGATCTATGACTAAAACTTTTTTCTGCAGATTAGGATTAAGTACAACAATTGTCTCTTCAAAGAAACAAAGAATGAGACATTGTGAGCGCATCGTGATTTTTCTCGAATGTCGGTGCATTCTGCGTGCGCGAGAAAGCGACGAAACTCCTTGATTGGACTCCCTGCTAAATGGACTCGTAAATAAACTTTCAGTACAATCGTTAAATTTGTGGGTCATTATTTTTTCTTCGAGCAATATCGTCGTTTCATCCGGCTCCCAATTGTCCTTGTTACAGTTCACAGGACGCATGTCAGGACTTTGTTATAAATTTATATGATAGTTTACTTAGTTTATTTATTCGTTAGTTTCTTTGTTAATTCTAATTTTCGCTTCTTGCAATCGATATTTTCAAAAATTTCATCGCAAAAACTGTGGATATAATAATAATTTTTTCTTTTCTTCATGTGAAACAATTCGCATAACACGATTGTTATTTTCTTTCTAGTGTAAAATCGATTCCAGCAAGCAATAAATGTAAGAAATTCTTTATTTATTGTCAGATTCTCTTAATGATACAATAATTATGTTTGCTTTATTACGAACATAAATTTAATTTTTCTAGAAGGAGCTGTTAGTTAGGAGGAGTTAGTCCCTAAAGTTAATATTACGAATTGAGATTTAATTTCAATTTTTATGAATTTTTATAAATTCGAAACAATTAGCAAAGTTTCAATTAGCAAAAGAAATCATAATAATTCATTCTTTCCTTTTGTATTTTATTGCCGTATAAAGCAATTGCGGATTGCATTAACATGGCAGATTTCAATATTTTATTCATGGCTTTCGTTATTTTAATAACGATTTTAATATCTTTCTTAATTTCTTAATATCTTTAATATCATTCTTAATCTTTAGTTTAATTGTGCTATATGAATTGTATGCGACTGTAAGAATGAAATATAATACTGTTGCTATTTTTATAATACATTCTATATTCTGCCATGCGCATAAAGGAATCATGAAAAAAAAAAAATTACGCTATCTAAGGGGATTGGCCTTTCAAGGTGGCCGCGTGAGACGAATGTGCGTAGGTCTGAAATAAATGCGTCGGTGACCGCTTCGAAATATATCAAGCACGGACGTAATCCGGCGTCTATCATCTCGGAACTCGGGATTATGGAACCGCGAATGGCCACATAGAGAAACGTAATTGAAAACGCTTATCATTTTATTACCGCGACGTAGATAATCGTCGATCCCGCGCGCCAGTCAGTGGCATCGCGAAAGCATTTATGTAAGCCTCTCAAAGAGCGCGAATGCCCGCGGGATACCCCGCGAATATCTCGCAATCGCCTTTTCACGGCGGATAGCTGGCAGACCGGCGCACTCGGAGTAGCATCCAGTATGTGTCCAGTTCCAGTAAACATCCCGACTTTTCTGCCGCCGTCAAGAGCGGACCTACCTCCGTGCTTGGAGGTTCGTGATACGAATAAGTTTCTCGTGGGGCTCGGATTCTAAGCCTCAAGAAACATGTATGACACATAAATACGGTATATAAACTCAATAACGTTCAGAAAACACGCTTCATAGTGGATTCGCGTTGCTCGACCGCACACTTCTTTTTTTGTAACGTAATGTATATAATTATCGCAGACGGACTAGATGAGATAAACATCGACGAGGATAAAGTTTTTCTTCTTCTTTCTGCGCGCGTGCATTTTTCTTTAGTCGGACAGTGCAATGCATCGATGTAAAAACGCGATTTTTGTTTGCGCATTCCCATTGAATTTATCTTACGCGAAATAGACACTTAATCTCTTTTAGCCGCGAAAAAATTTCTTTTCAAATTGGCAAACAAGAACCGCACTGTAATTATAATATGTCATCTTAATTTATCATTCTGTATTAATCAGCATGAAATAACGTTGTAATAAATCAAAAAGAAAAATTGTTTGTACTTATAGTGAATAAATGTATTATTGTGCCGTTTATGCTTAATGAATTGCACGGATATGCACTTCTCAATAAGATTTTAATGCATTTCTTAATACTTACGAAATATTTGTCGTGAGGAAAGTTACAAACAACTTTTTTGCATGAGTTAGCATAAGAAAAAGAAACGATATAACGTATACATATTTATAACATATACATATTTATAATGTATATGTATTTATATCGATTGTTACATAAGTCTCAAAGTCGACAAAGTCTTCACATTTTGAAGTTCGGTCTACTCGCGTATTGGAGCGAGTTATGTTTTCCGTCGTAGTCACAGCTGATTACTATATTACAGTTACGGGTCAGTGGGGCCGTAATAACGGCAAGCATATAATTTAGAATGTTTTCAAGAAAGAAAGGGGTCGTTCTTAGCGCCGATCGCGAGAGAAATGGCCGATCAGAACGGATTGTCGCCGATCGCGCCGGCAAAATCGATACGCGTGAGCGACAAAGATTATACAGACCGCGGCGTGCTGTTCCGTTCTTATTTATTGGATCGGAACGATCGCTTGAATCCGATCGATCGAGCGCGTGGTAATAAAAAGAAGAATCGATCGATTTGCATCGGGATTTCTTCTCTCGTGGCGCGCGCGCGCGCCAGCGAGCGATTTATTATCGCGCGGCGAACGCTCATTAGACGCCTGTTTCCCCTTGTCTTCGGGCGAAGCTCATTAGTCCGTGAGTATGAGTGCGCGATACTTGATTCTCTCGCGACGAAGTCGATTAATAAATGATGCTGGATTACGCGGCAGATCATTGGATTAATAAGCGTCCGTTGACCGGATGCAAGCAGCATGGCTTAGATGGCACGAACGCTTGATTTCTCCGCGAAGGCGTCAAAATGACGAGGCGATCTACTTGGCGATCACAAGACACTTACTCTTTAGTGTCTTTATTAGTTTAACGTGCGCATATGCTGTTCTATATCTTGTCTTTTTCTCTATCAGAAAGTAGCGTATTAAATGTTAGATAAAAGTAGAGTGTGTAGGAATTTTTATATAACTGAATATAAAATATAATTAAATACAGTATACACACATAAATACATAAATACACATATAAATATATATATTTGTATAAATATATAAATATATCATAAATAACAAAAATAGCTTGTACCTTTTCTCTAATAATGGATTCTTTAACTAGTTTGAAGTTCATTTATTTTCAACATTTATCTTCAACAAAAATATCGAAGTATTTATCGCTTGAATTTAGTTTAATTTATAATAAAAAATAAGGATTTTTTTAGCGAATTAAAAAACGCAATATCCTGCTTAATTTTATGTGAATTTTTCTTTATCAAAATTTTGAGATTCTATTATAAAAATTTTATTGATATACAATATTGAGAATTAGAAAATTTGTATTGTATTGTTGCATTGAATGCTGACATCTCGTAACATTTTCATTAAAAAAAAAAAAAATCAACTCCAAATTGGCAAAGATGTATTGTACGTAGGATTTTGGGATTTTTTTTAACTTCGTTACATTTTGAATATGTATTCGAACCTCAATTTAACATTTTTATCCTGGTATCATAGTAAAGCGATTCCATCGGGCATGTTTACGAATGTTTGACGAAAATAACAGACGAGGGACCTCGCATCTTTGTGAAAGCGAACCGGATCTCGTTAGTAATTCACGTTTTACGCCCGCGTGATGTATCGTTCTGGATTATCACTGACTGCGAATGTAATACCGGTATGGTCTGTAGAGAGCCCTTCGTTCTGTATGTTAATGCTTACATGAATAAACCGAGAGAAGCCGATACTCTGTTTAAACATTAAGCTTGTCTTAAGTTTGCTTCGCTTGGACGTTTCATGTAGCGCATATGCAGATAGTCGTATTTATAGTTATCATCAATGGTAATCAACAGAAATAATCGTGGATCAGCAGTGATGTCAACTTGTCAGACTTGTGACGCAATTGCATTTTATACTCATTAATTGCGCGTATAATCAATAAGTTAAAAGGATGCCGTCGTCGTCGAGAGGAAATGCAAATCCAAGCTTTTATTTCCATTGCGGAAAAATACCGCATTTAATGGTTTTATTAGAATTAAATCAGCATTAACAAACGAATATTTAAATGCGTTAATTACATATGTAATTTTTAATTAACAAGTCAATGAAGATTTCTAACAATGTGACTTAATTGCGAGATATACTGCAAATCGCCAATTTATTAGAATTTAATAAGCGATTGATCTAAATCAATATTTATACTCATATAACGGAAATATAACGGAAATGTAACGGACGTATGATCGAATGTAAATTAAATTGTCAATGATATCGATGTTATCGATGCGTGTGCCGTTAGGACATAGACAAATCATACCGTCACTTATGCAAATAAATTGAAGCCGATCTCTCTTCCGTCATACAATCTGTGACAAGCAACCACGAATTACATCTCATCCTTTTCTTTCGAGTCTCGTCAGACTCGAAAGACCACAAAATAGAACTAAGAAGGAAAAAATACAGCGTTGGTAAAAATTATCGTGGAGAGAATCTTGCGTAACGAAAGATATTGCGGTGGACACGGTAAGGAAAGGATTTCTAACTGATCTAGCTCCACCGCTGATCATTTCATTTGTTCGTATCGTATTACTATTGCGTGCTTTTGCAATCGAACATATGATAGTCTTTTTGGTCAGCAAATTCGATTTTTTTTATTAAAATGATACCTTTGGTTATGATTTCTTCAATATTTTTTTCATCGTTTTTCTTTCATTTCATTTGGAGTGATATATATATTATTTTTTTGTGTTAATTTAATATTATATTAACTTGTTGCCCTTCCCCTATTCTAGATGATACAGTCACGAAACTAATTATCCGGACAATTTTGCCTCAGATTTCTTTAATTTCCTTGATCCTGAAAAATATTCTTTTAAAATATTTTTTTTAATGTGATTTTCTTCAGAAAATCATGGAAGAATAATAATTTACATGGTTATTTTAACGCTAATTGGAGTGCTTTGGTGCTTAATTGCAATTTGACAGATAGCGAACTGTCCGGACAATTAATTTCGTGATCAGCTAGAATGGGAGAAGGGCAAAAAATTATAGGAACCTACACAATTAATAATATCAATATTATTATAAATACTAACAATGTTATTGTTCGTGTGTAATATAGATGAATTATTATAAAATTCATCTGTGATCTCTGGATTTCTTGATTCTCAAGCAGTATCTCTCTGTGGTAGGAGATAAAATATTTGTTGTTACTAACAGTATTATTGACCATAAAGTCCCTGTTAAAGTTGCAAGCGTAAATTAAAGAGAGGAATGAAGGTAATTTTTAACTGACAGGAAGTTAAATGCATGAACTTTCGTAACGAGACCAGCGAAAACGAAAGCCTCTCCAGGACGATCTGTTCACGAAAATTGCAATTATTGGCAGCGACTGACGCGGTTACTTCTTTGGGAGCGTAATATGTAATTATTATAACGTTTCACTCGCATTTCGCCGGTATATCCGCACTCATATCGGTGAAAACATCGTGGTCAGCGACCCGTCCTGGATCTGTATTTTTTTTAAGTGCGACCAACTTTCGTACATGAATTTCAGTTATTTGGTCTGATCGTGAAATGGAACGGTGGACCGTGACGGCGCCTTTCGGTCCCCTTCATAATTTCTCCGACCGATCCTGTTTTCAAATTATGTCGCTAGTTCTGGAAATTGATACAGCTTTCAATATCTGGGAACGACTTCTGCTTGATTATTTTAGTTACATTAAATCCGTTTAATATATTTACGGTGAATAAAATGTTTTGTAGGATAATTTAAACGCGCATAAGAATAGATTTTATCTCTGTGCCTACTTTGTGTGATACTCCCATAAAATCCTTATTCTCGCACATTCCGCCGAGACGATTTTAGGGTGCCATTTAAAACGTAGATGATAGCGGTTGTCGAGGGCTGGGCTATCTGGTCCCAGGATTAACGATATAGCCGAGGTAACCATTATATGGAGCGGATACGCGTAAATGTCTATCGCGGACGAAACGAGCCCGCGCGGATCGCATCTCGGGCTATAAAAAATTCGAAAGGGGCCATCTCGCCATTTCACCATCTTGCCATCTCCCGGTGGTGATAGTGCGTGCATCTCGATGCACTTTCGATCGAGGTTAAAAACACTTTCGCCGCGGTCGAAATTAAAGAGCATGCGCGTGTAAACCGCGCGTGTTGTGTCGGTGTTAACTCGATTGGCTCGCCAAACACTGGTAGCATGAGAACGGTGGCGAAAGACAATCGTGAAAGCATCCCGGGAAGAGACCTCCCTTTGATTGTCTCCCGTAGAAAGTAAACACGAACGAGGTAAGAGCGCGCCTCTTCTCGAATTCACCGGATCCTCTTTTCTCCCTGTCTCTCTCTCTCGCCGCGAACGACCGTCACAGTTCGCACCGGAATTCACAAATTAAGTTTTGTTTTCACGCTCGGCTGTCCCGACGTGATGGACAAGACTTTTGTGGCGGATTCGGTCTGAATTCGTGGCCGGAAACAAGCGCGACAGCCACCGCCGAAAATTGTATCGTTTCCGGATCCGACTTTCTCCGACATGTATTATGTTTATTCGAAGAAGTAGATGTCTAACGGCTTTCGAAACGATGAATATATTTATTTGATATATACTTTTATCTTTCTTGTATTTGATTATAATTATTAAGATATATTAATGAATGGGTTTGACTTCAATTCATGGATTAATTAATCACAAGAAACAGAAGAATCCCTTGGATGTAAGAATACTGAGCTTTAACAATTAAAATTTAATTAAAAATTTATTAAGTGTCAATTAAGATCATTATTACTTCTATTATTTTCATATCTTATATTAATTTTCAGGAAAAAATTTTTGTGACTACTTATTTTTTATAAAATGAATCACTGACATTCTCAATTGATATCAAAATATCAATTCGATTTTTAATGCATGATCGTTAAATCAATAAAAACATGTAAATGCTACTTTCTGCTCGTTTTGTAAAAACATGAAAATGCTGTCTTCAAGTGATTCTTATTTTTTATCGTCTCCAAACGTGTCGGTTGCTTCGAATATCAAGTCGTTCTCAAAGTTTTGTCACAAGTCTTTTTTTCTTCCTCCTCTTTCCATATTTCTCTCCGCATTTGAATTTCTCCTTCGTCCTCTCTCTTCTTTTTTTTTTCACGGTCATTCCGGTCGTACTATAAAAATGAAAATTTTCGGTCCGCGTCACGAACGAACGGCGAATGGTGATCGACGCTACAAAGCGCCGACGGAACAGGTTTCCAAAGACGCAAGGATGCGTGATGCATCCGACATGCACGTCGCTATAATGCGACCATCAGTCATGAGGTAGCGGAGGGAAAAAGGGGAAAAAGTCAGATGGTGCAAAAATTGGAGTTACTTCTGTGACCGGTCCTGTTGTCTGATCATGCGCTTTATCCCGTGCATTATCCGCCTTATCTCGCGCGTCGAGAGCACTTGCGGCATTCAGTGAACATGCCATTAAGATGCATTCTTCGGATAGACATCGTGTGTGGCGGCTGAAATCCGATCTCGAATTTTTGTTTGATTTAAAATCGCGATAATGATAACATCACATAATTGTATCAGACGGCGTATTTGATTGGCTTTTTGTGTGTATTCTATATGATTAAATATTATATTTTATTTGCAAGAGTGATTTTTTACTACAAATTTTACAAATCGAAAAATTAATAGAAAGTTATAAATGTTTTATTTACATGTTTAAAATTACATATTACAACAATGAGAGTACTAAATATACTGATATTTTCCGTATAGTTATATGTACTAATATTTTTACAATTATTGCCAGTTTAATTTATTACATATGATACCTCTAGCACATAATTGCTAATATGAACAAGAAAAGAAGATTAAAATTAAATTTATTTAGTTTAGATAAAATTGATAAAAAAATATGTGGTGTATAACGTGTGCACACAATATTAATAATATTAATAACCCATGCAATACTTATCTCGTTGACATATAGAGTTTCCTCGATAATTATCAATTTACTTGAGCGTATCAAATATCCGGAATAAAACCGGATCGGAGAACCAAAACTTGATTATTCGCTTTTTATTTCGAATGTGCACTATTGCGGAATAGATTTTCAAAAAGAAGAGATTGAAACTTTCTGTCATAAGGGTGGGTGTTCTAGCAGTAAAAGTTTCTAGCAGTAAAAGTTCTTGCAAAAAAATGGGAATTTCTACGTTCACTACCGCTTTTCAATTCTTGATATTCCATTTAAAGCAAGAAACTATCTGTGTTTGTCACTTTATCTTTGCGAAGAAAGATACTAAAAATAGAAAATATACTGCAAGGAGAGACACGCGTGAAGAGGCAGAGGAGAAAGAAAAAAAGGAAGAAAAAGAATGAGAAAATCGTGAGGGAAAAAAGTTAAAATAAAGGTTATCTTATATAATAAAATAATTAAAATGTACAATTTTATTGTCGTATTTATTTGCGTTATGTTTATAAATTAATTTTTAGGTGAAAATACCTATTTTTTTATATTTATCTTTATTTATATTATATTATATTATGTATTTATGATTTTATATCAAATTTATACGTTCGCAGAATGTAATGCAAACCTATTCCGGCTTTTTCTTACTTATTTTTCAACGTTTTTTTGTTTAAATGTAATACACAAAGTAGACGTAAGATTAATATTATCTTTGCGATTGAGTTTGCATCAATTATCGCCTTAATGGAAAATCTTGACGTTTTCGCTTAATGATGAGAATTTTTTGTGATACATCCATTATCTAAATACACGGTAGGAGATAAAGAAACGATTTTGTAAATGCAAAATACTTGATACCTTAGGAAGAAGCGAACGTAGTGACGGCGATTTAGCGAAAAAGACCGAGTAAGGAAAATAAGATTTGAGACTTTGCTCTCTGAGCTGGTTACTCATCCAGTTAAGTTACGTTCTAAAAACTTGTCGGTCCGAGGTTATTAACTTGCGAACAAAAACGATGGGGAAACTTCTGAATTAATTTGACTCCGACGCGGCCATGAGTTTGCGGTTTGCTTATACACCGTCTTTTGCGTAATCAGAATTTTAAAGCCTCGATTGTTAGGATCGAATACAAGAATACAAAATCATTTATTATTTTTGAAATTTATTCTAGATAGAATCTATTTTAAATGCATTTTTTTATCATACAATAATGAAGACTGTCAGTAATTAAAAATATTTTATGTCTGTATGATATTACATAATTGATATTACATAATATTTATAACTGATATTGATTTGTTCGATATATTTTGACATATCAAATTTTAGTTTGCTACAAATTAGTAATCTGCGAATATAAAAAGAAAATTCTCTTGTATTACTATTATACATTCATTAAATCACAATATTCGAAGTATTAATAGTATTATTATCGGTATTAAAATCGCAGAATTTTTATAAATCGCGATGTTGAATTTAAATTTATCAGTATTAAATATCTTCTTGTGGCATTCGTCCATTAGAATCGAATTTGAAGGAAATCACGCTTAGAGGAGTGACGACGCAATTGCATAATACGAAACCTAGTAACCTTTTGTTTCGATCCACCGACTGTGCCGTGAACAGATAATACCACTTCGCCGCGTAATAATGGACGCGCATGTTATTCTGTTAAGGTCACTTGTTCGATAGCGCTCGAACAAGTCACGATGAGCATACCCGACGCACGACTGACATGTCAAATCCTTCCTATCACTTCTCACGTGGCTACTCATCTTTCAAAATTCTTTTAAAATACTTATATACATGAAAATTATGAGGAATATTTTCTTGGATAATTTTCCTTTTCAATGTTTATTCTGAATTTTTACAAGTTTCACATTAATTCTATAATATTATAATTCTTGAAATAACTGCAAAACTTTGTATGATATTATCATCAATAAGATCGGTGCGATATTTATGGAAAGAGCGTTAACCGCAAATTTGTCATTATCATTCAACTACATGCGGTAGAAAAATTTCGCTTTCAGGTCAAATGAATGCGGATTATTTATATCATTATAGAGAAACAGCGTTTCTCTATAATGATATAAATAATCCGCATTCATTTGACCTGAAAGCGAAACTTTTCTACCGCATGTAGTTGAATGATAATGAAAAATTTGCGGTTATAAACGATGTACGACCTTGAAAATGTGATAACGTTTCAGCGATTATGTCTGAAAGAACGATTACGCCACTTTCGTAGAAATCCACGCGCGAGAAGACCCTACCTCTTCTTTAGAGAGTTAAATCGTTATTCATGACCGGCCGTGCCGTTAGTATGCTGCGGGAAAATGGAAACAGGTTACGAATATATCATCCGTTAATTCACTCCTGCTGATGCCGCGCCGAATATCGTACCGCGTGTAAATCATACAAGCGGTACAGCGGAGCTCAGATCGTTGATCCGAATATACAAAAGTCGAATTCATGTTTTACATACATTACGAGACCTTTTTATTTTCGTAACGCTCAAGTTTTTTGCATTTTACAATTTTTTATCTGACATTTAACGCAGAGTGAAATCGCGTAAAGAAAATTGTTATTTTTAAAAATATTACAGTCTACTTTTTATACATATGTATTTTATATTTTAAAATATATACATTTATATTTTAATATTTTTATTCTATATTTTTCAAAAAATATAGAATAAAATTTTAAAATACATGTGATATCGAGATAAAAAATATAGAGTTTCTAGAAATAACGATTTCTTATATATTTCATTCATTTTATTTTTTAAATATTCATTTTTTTATAGACACATATTATAAAGTTCCGTTTTATATTTTTGGAATTCTATTTTGTTTGTACGCGTCGGTCAGATACGCTTGAAGCATCTTTTCATCATTCCACTCAATATGAGAAACTTGTGGATAATTGCGCGTCTAACACGATCGTACAAGCGAGTATGCAAATCCTCGGGAGGAAATCCTGATCCTTTCACCACATTACCGTAACCCGTATCTGGCTTATCCTGATCCACATGCAGGCGCTTAATTATAATCACGTACTTTCAAACTTAGCATCAGGTGCGTTAAGTGACACACGTTTACAGAAGCAAGTGTAATTCCGTGTTATTATGTATTCGAAGTTCCATTTTTATTGATAGCAGAACGAGAAGAAAGTATGTCACGCTTGTAATATTCAAAAATCATCGATTTTAAAACTTAATTGGCTGAAGTGGAATAATTGAATTACGAGTATAAAAGCTACGCTTTTGTAAGAACGTCGTGTCTTCTCGAGACACTTGCCTTCTTTTTTTCGATTAACAATTAAGTATCGTGCAAATTCGTGATGCGACAGCTTATGAAGGACGTCGGCGCGATAGCGTGTTACGCAGCTCCGAAAGAGTACCAAATACAATAGAACATCGATGCGGTCGACAATGGGTGGTCACGTCCGCCGTGTTTCTTCGGCTTTCTTTCCACGACGATGTGAGAATGTTTTTTCATCATTTTGCGAATACAATAGGGCTATTACACGCTGACGAGGGCGGCCTTGTTGTTCTCCACCTTGGCTGAGTTCCATTTGCGGGTGAACCGACCACGACGATGACGACGATTTTGAGTTGAACAAACCGTGTTGCGATTCAGTGCAGGCTATGAACGCCGGTGACCGTTAACCGACCAGAGAGGCTCAACCGACGGTTACCACAGCTGGCCGCTGTGGGCCCCATTCGCTGGATATCACTCGGCGGCCGATCGAAAAGTAACGCGCGATCGGGTTGAGCGTCTCTGGTCGCGTCGTGTTACGCCATGCCCGTAAAGTGTGTCAATAGGAGAACAAACAGACAAATGTGCTCCTCGTGACTAACTCACCAAAAGTTATATCGCTTATAAGATGCCGACCTGTGGAGACTTTGATGCTCGCTCGATTATACGTATTTGCTGATGGTGAACCTTTTGTCTAGTGAAGGGTTTGATGAATTAGAAGCAAACGTAAACATAGATGAAACATTGGCAAGTACTGTTGTAACTCTAATTGAAATTAGAGTGTTGAAAGGAATTTAATAAAAAAAATCCTGCTTTAAATTTTATTAGAAGTCTTACATTATTTTTCTTTATATATTAATTCTTGATTTAATTGGCCATATTTACAAAGAACAAATGATTATGTACAATACTTAAATATCCCTATTCTTTAAACATTCTTATTCAAGGATAGATGCTTAATATTGTTTTCAATTCTCTCTCTTTCTGAATCCATGTTACAAAATCAGGTTGCGATTAAAATACATCAAATGGATAATAATAAGCGCAGCTTATTATTTGTAATTGTTCGCAATTGTGTTGCATACTAAGTAAAACCCACACACATTCAAAGTATTAATTCAAAACCGCGAGGCATATGGTTTGTATTATGCGGTAAGAGGCATATCGTGGCTTAACGATACGCTAAAGGAAACCGTAAAAGTTTAAAGGTTGCACAAAGAATACGCCGTGTATGAAAAATTCGTCGCGTTGAGAATTCATCGCGAGGCACTCGTTCTTCGTTCGCGATTTCTCGGTGCCTCGCAGCTGATGCGTGCTACTCGGCGCGGTGAACGGAGGTTAATCCGAACGTCCACGTAATCGCCAGATACCGCCTTTTATGCCAGCGCAATCACGCGACAGTTCCTTTCTACTGCGCGACGGCGACGGCGACGGCGTCGGCAGAAAAGTCCCGTAATGCGACGTCCGTCACTGTACCGGTGGCCCGCAGCTTGTCGCCTCGCGACAAGCTTATCGACTTAGATAATTAATACCAGTCTGGGTGGTGCAGTACATCGGAATGCGGTACACAAACTTCTTGGGTCTATGCTCGATACCGGAATGTTGGTTCTCGGAAATACCGTCTAGAAACAACGAGTGTTGTTAATATTTGCATGAATGTCGACACGTTTGCTCTGCGGCAATGATACTCGAGGAGACTGAAGTGGCGCAGGAGATTAAGTAGATCACTGACATTATTTTAAAATATATTAACTCTTTATTTTAAAATATATTAGATTGAGGATTAATGGGGGAACGGATGTTTTTTGGGCATTTCTATTCAATTTTGCTATCGCATTTTATACGAAATATTGTTTGATAACTATATAATAGCGCAGACATGTAATAATCATCGTTTCTGTGTATTTCAGCGTCTTCCTCGAGCTAAAAATAAATTTTCCGTTAATCAAGTGATCCGGTCACCTCGTTTGATTAACGAATTCCTATCGCCATGAAATACTCGGGTAAATTCCCGCCGTGGCATCAAGTCGTATACCGGATCTTGCATTGTCGCATTTCTTCCCGACGACATTGCATCGTTTCGACGTCATCGGGAGGATTTGCGACAGACTTGAGAAGAATGAGGAGTGACCTGGTTGGCCCGAGTTTATGTCGAGCGCGAACCGTTGAGCGCGTCGGCAAAAACTTCGGGAAAATGGCGGTGCGACCGGTTCGAATCGACTTGCTATCGAAAGGAGGAAGAGCGCACCGTCTCGCTTCCATCGCTTTTCCAAATCGGCTAACTCGTTTTTCTTCCTTTGCGCATCGTCATTATTTGTTGTCGTACATCAGCCACCGTTACTTGTCGCACACTGCGGTGTGCAGTCGCGAGAAAGGAAGAGACTTCAATGCCTGATTGCCAATGTCGCGCCAGGTTGAATGCACCAGATCGATCACTTCATTCCATTTAGTCATCTCTGTTGAATATGTTTATTTGATAAGAATTCCACATCAGGTTACATTAGATATATCTTATCTATTTGTGTATTTAGAATGACATATGAATGATAATCTGTTGAAAATGGAATGAGTTAATAGCGTGACAAAGTGACAGCAGAATTTAGTTTGAGATAAATAAATTTGATTAAGTGCAGCAGTGGTCTTATCATCTGAAATATTTCTTAACTATAAAAAAAAAGAGAGAAATAATTTTTTGAAGAAATGTTAGATCGGTAGAAAAGATTATATAATAATTATGATTTTCTTTTTGATTTTTGATCTTTTAATAAAATTATGTTACAAATTTTTCGATGGCACGAACAATAAAATAAATATTCACTTTTCTGACCAGAGCAACTTAGGAAGATCATGGTCTTCCTCGCTATCTAACATCGAACCGGACGTGTTCTTTCCACGCGTGCATCAGTCATAATGTCGCATAGTCGGTATGCCGTGTAGGAGACATTATGCAGTGTCGCGATGGAGGCTGTTAACCTTATCCGCGGCACGGCGTGGCGGCCATTGTCTTCGTTTTCTCGATTACTAGGCAGCATTATGTACGATACGGCTAGGCTACTCATTTAATAATTGACTTGGCAGCAAAACTCAGTTCTCGTGCGTGCATGTGCGTGCAAGGCACTATAACTTAATTTTATCAAGATTCTTCTTTGATAAAGAACACATATTCGAGATATATTTTTAAAAATGTTTGGGAAAGAATCTGATTTGCATAATGATGCATGGAATGTGTGATATTTTAAAATGTATCTTAAAATTATCGAAATATTGCTGACTGTAATTTTTACTTCTTAATCCTTATTTCTATCTTTATCTTTTTTTTCTTTTTCTTTCTCTCTCATATAATTCTCTCTCTTTTAAAACTTAGAAAGGAATCTAAAGTTGTCAAGAGAGAGATGAATTTCCTACATTTCTGTTGAGATGAATTTCCTACATTTCTGTTTCCTACATGTCATACATGTATTTTAAATTACTTCACAGTATACAGAAATCATTTTCATATGAATACATGTACAAAAATCTCCATTTAAATGACCTCGATTATACGCAATTGTGACATAATGTATATGTAATATGTATATTCGCGTTTACGGTTCTATGAGCTTTTCCAGATTTATCATTCTCTATTTTACTTCTACAGATGACATTGTTATTGCTGCGACGTTAGACCTTGTGTACATCATAATAGAGCTGTCGCTTATGGCAATCCTAATCATCTTTAGTTGGACATTGTCCAATTCCGTATAGTCTTTTCACATTTTTCAAAATAGTGATTTTTGTCTCGTCGCGAGTTTTATGCAATGGGAATAGCACCTGAGATATCGCTAAGGATTAAACGGGAAATCTTATCGTGCGATATTCTAATTACGATGATTAAGTGTTACATTATTATGCGAGATGGAGGAACGCGGCGTGTTTATTTATGATCCTGTTCGCGGATGGGGCGTGTTGGGATTTCAGGAAACGCTTGATCGCCGATAACTTTTACATCCCGTCGTTCGTTTTAATTATTAGGAAATCGTGCGCGTATCAATTAACGGTAATTATGGTCGAGAATATTCGACGCTATGATATCGTTTCGACCGCGCATCCATAGAATTTATCGGGGCTTGCTCGTTAATACACGATATACGTCAGTGGAGATCTCTCGGAATGACGTAGTGTATATTAAGCGCGAGATTGCAAGCTAGTGCATCCGTGTATCGGTGGCGAATTAAATTGAACGTCTGATCCTTGCCTCGAACGAGATCGAAGTTTTTCAGGACGCGTAAAAGTTCAACAGAAGCGAGCGATGGAATTTGATTTAATATTATTTTTAGAGATATAATTTTGGAGTAAGCTTTAAGACGAGCGGTACACCCACTTTTAATATTAATATCACACAAATATTGTTTTTAATTAATAGTCTAAAACTGGTCAGATTATCGCAATATCGTTGCATTGATATTAAAAATGTCTGTTTTGTGGATTAAATTTGCTATTAAAATTTCAAAAATAACATGAAAGATTTAATAAACACTAAATAACACGATCTCTTAAACAAAGATATATTATGATATTTGTCTAAATTTCTTTATCTCAAAGCAAAGATTAGATATTCAATTTGGCAATGTACGCTCGTTTGCAACCTAATATTTAAACCTAGAATTATAAGGAGAAATGGAAAATCAAATATTACTTAGACGTTAATGCTTCAAATCGTACATATTATAATACTATAATAAGTATGGTGTGTGTGTGTGTGTGTGTGTGTGTGTGTGTGTGTGTGTGTGTGTGTGTGTGTGTGTGTGTGTGTGTGTGTGTGTGTGAACGTAATATTTAATTGCCATAATATTTAATAGGATTAATTAACATTCGAACCATTGTGCTTAAACCTCACAAATGATAATTTCTCGTTATCTATAATACTTCAGCGAGGAATTATAATTTTCCATTATCATTTTTCTCTATAAAGGATTAAAGAGATTAAATTGAACGTTTAATGAAAACGGAAGCTTGCACGTATTATCATTATGACCCATGAGAATCTGATATATCTAATAATAAGTATGGTCCTCCGTGGTGACCTGCAGTAAACGGAGCGTGAACGTTGGTCTGATCGACGATGGCAAAACCATTACCGAGGGCGGCACCAATTTGTTATAAGAGCTGGCTGATACATACATTCGCGTGTGTATTATGTGTACATGAGAGGAAAGGTGCTTTAACAGAGAGGCGACTTTCCTGCCCAAGACAGCACATTATAAGCTCACTTGCGCGTTCTCGATCGTGATTATTTATTTGATAGATCTCTTATCTCGGTGAGCGAGCAAATTGCCTGCTTTCTTTGCATCCGATGCGTCTTTGCGTCAAGTGCGTACGAATGTGTTCGACACAAATACGTGTCAATAAAATACGTAAAAGAGCGATATGCATGTGATAAGAGGATACGGTTAACAAATATCCTTAACGGTTATTAAAACTTTTAATAACTACATTTTAGTTGATGTATAATACATATACATATATAATATGACTCGATATGCTTGAATCCAGATAAATAGAATCTTAGTCGCTTCTTCAATCTATATTTTGCACATAGTCATTTTTTTTTATTTTTTATAAATTAAATCATGGTGTATCGGTAAATGTTATTGTTTATTATACAGTATTCTAAATAAATTACGTAAAATTTCAATTGAAATAGAAGATAGGACATAGTAGTATGTATGACTAACAACTGTAACTATAAATAACTACAATTTAATAATAGATTTTTTAAAAATTTGTTGACTTAAAATGAAGAAATAGCTTTATGTGCGCGCGCGCGCACGCGCACACACACACACACACACACACACACACACACACACACATTTTTCGAAATTTCTTTCTATTCTAATATTAATTTTTTATTATTTAGATACACTATTACACGCAGTTTAGAGATATACGCTTGTAGATATGTGCAGAGAGATACTATTTCGGGTAACAGATAATAAAGAATTGGCTTGTGTTACACCATCCGTTAAAGTTATTTAATACATCGCGTGGGTGACTCGCATCAAGGCCATTTTCGCAATGATGGATTTCGAAGGCTGATTTTCATACTTCAGACTTTCTCGTCACGTTTCTCGTCGCCACATTGGATCGCGAAGTTGAGAGATATCGCAATAATTCGATTATATTTTTACACACCAGGATTTATTACATTAATAACATTAATATTATATGTTATTATTATATATATATATATATATATATATTACGTATGCGATTTTACATATAATATGTTTTAATTATTTGCGTATTTTCTTAACAAACGCGCAATGAAAAAAAATTCTTTTTTGACATTATCGTGTTACTTCAATGATTAATTTCCATAGCAACATTTATTTTACTATGACACACATTTTCAATTTGCGAGATAACAATATAATTTAGTTACATTTAGTTGTATTGCTTTGATAGTAAGCATAAATTGTGCACAGATATAGATTCTCCCGGAAGAATTGCAACTCTTTATAAGTGAAAGCGTTTATTGTCGCGCGGTGGTACATTAAATATTCAAGTGTTTTCGGTGTCGATATACCATATTTATAAATTATGCGATACGGTGTACTGAACGTTTACGAGTAGCACGAAAGCAAGTATCGCTTTACGCGATGCGTGTTACTCGGATGATGCCACGTCGCAATGCAGTGCCGATACGCGCGATGAATTCCTATCAGCCCTCGATTCGCCGTCTGCCACGATATCAACGCGAGAGCGTGACGATATGTCTCTTTGGGCAAGCAATTAATTGATCCAAAACCCTAACCGATAGCTGGGTCGTGGAAAAACGCAACTTGCCGATACGAAAGATGCAGCTAGAGTGGTCGATTTATCGAGATAAGTTACCTCGAATATTTTTACTTTCTCATGCGAGAAATATCACGAAACGTAAATCATTTCAAGCGTAAAGGCCTATCTAAACGAATCAATTTTTAGTGTTTTGTTGTTAGGATATCATAGTTTCAAAACTGTAGCTTTCTTGCTCCAGTATTATAATTTAAATGAAAATGTATAAAGAAGAGATAGTCTCTTTAATAGGCTCATCATTTTAAATGATCTTTTTCAAAATTAATTTCTTAGAACTTTACATTTTCCTTAAAAGAAGCCCAGTAAAGCCCCATTCGCTTTAGCGAATTTTTGTGTCGGCGATCGCGTGCGTGCGTTACGAGAGGAAAGGCGGCGTCGATATTGTCGATGGCATTCCGTGCGTTCGCATATACGTTAGGAATAGACGTGAGCGTGTGCGCGCGCGCGGGCATCGAAAAAAGAGATTGGATTCCGTAGTAATTTGCATGGTGTTTGCATGGCATTAAGATGAATGCACGCAGGCGGCGTGCCTTCGATCTCGCGCACCGATCGCGCTCCGTCGCCGGCAGCGGAATAGCGAGAGCTCGAGAATCGATCTGGAACGCATGGCATTTATGTACACTGTCACTGCGAATCACCACTGCTTCTTTCAAAATAGGCTCACTTGAAAGTATTCTCGAGTCTGGGATACGCGAGAGGCTATTATCACTCCACTTTTATCGGCGGGAGAAAATACTTTCGAATTATTTGGTTTATTAATTCCGTTAATTATGATTTTGTGGCGTTACATTTTGTAGTGATATGAACAGTTGAAGTTAATCATGCGTGTGCACACGAATTACAAAAAATATAAACATCCAGAGAGTTACAGAATTTTATTCGATGAATATAAGTTTGTTAAAGTTTTATTAATTTGTGTTATTTGTGTAAAAACGTTAATCTTATCCGAGAATAATTAATAAACATGTCTTAGCAATGAGTTATTAATTGAATACTTAATGGACGTACACGTAAAGGTGTCTCGTGCACGTTTCATAGAAGTGTTACGAAAATACCTTTGACAGTCCGAAGTTAAGGGTCATGAAAGTGGACGACGAAGAGTGGTTGGAAGAAAAGAAGAAAAAAGAAATTGAAGAGAGGCAGAGAGAGAGAGAGAGAGAGAGAGAGAGAGAGAGAGAGAGAGAGATATCTCAAGGAATGTTTACGCGTGCCGTATGTAATGAATCTCTGAAGAGAGGCCACTTTCATGGATCGAGGAAAGCCGTCTACCTACATCGTGCGTGATAGACAGGCTACCTGGATGTCACGCAGAGCGATTTTTTTTTTTTCATTGCGACTAGGACGATGGAGAAAAAGAATCTCTAGGATATTCACATTTTTTTAAATCTTTTGTTATTAAAATCATTAAAAATTTCATCCTCTCTTTCTTATAGATTACTTTATTATTAATTAAGAATTGTATTTTTTTTTGCGTAAATAATATTAAAATTAATATTAAAATACATAGTAAAATTGAAAAACAGACATTAGAACCAATGATATCTGATTTGAAAGTTCGAAATTTTAATAAATTTTATATAGCGTCAGAACAAATTTTAATAAATCGTGAAGGCTGAAAGTATCTCAGGAAGAGATACGTTTTTAGGAACGTCTGATTAGTCTATGACGTCGAATGAAGAAAACACGAAGACACCTACCTGACTTTCAGACGCACGCGAGAGCGGCTTGGATTTCAGGAAACTCATTCGTTCTTTTCCTTGCTTGACGTCGCGAGAAAAGGTAAAAGCAGAGGAAGAGCTGAATTGTGCCACCGTATGGTAAATACGTGCTAAATAAGATCCACGAATTTCCTCGCCGTAAGGCGGTCACTCGAGCAAGACCGACCGCTGCGCGTCGCGGTATGATATAAACATGGACCAAATAAGATCTTCGAATTTTCTCGTAATAAGTAGCTCACTAGAAGAACAAATCGTGAATAGAATTTGACTGTTAACTGGTTTAAAACTTTGATGAGGTATAAAATAAAAATAGAGAAACTCAAAGGGAAAGATAAGCTAGCAAGATTTCAGGATTCGGTCTGATGATTTTACCGGAAATATACATTGAATTTCGCTTAATTTATGTTGATATTGCACGTGATTTTAGGTATTGCGGAAATAAAAAATCATTAAATATCATATGATAAATAAATTATGTGCCAAAATACATAATGCTCGCGCATAAATTGAAAATATATATATATATATATATATATATATATATATATATATATATATATATATATATATATATACAGCAATACGTTGTTTTAGAATTCAGATTTGATCTTTTTTGCCTATAATTTATGTGCAAATGATTGTAGTTCTCTCTTAATCTTTTCGATATCGTTGAGATACACACATGTTTCTTAAGAAATATTTAAAAAATGATATCGGAAATAAAAAAATAATAATAACTTTATTAATTATGAATCACTGAATAGACATATTCCGGTTCCAATTCCATTATTACATTAACATTAAACTTTACAGTAAAAAAAAATAGTTAAATGGTGATAACACTTTTCCAATATAAATGTTTTACAATTTTTGTATCTCAACAAAGTGATATCGAAAAAGGTTAATCGCCTAGTGACCTTGTACATCGCCGTAATTGGTCATTAGCTGCGGATTAATTTCAACAGAGGATATTCTGCTAATTCCGGCTTACAGTCGAGAAGTCATCATCTCGGCGGTTACGTTGGCTAAGTAATTACTCACGCTGGCAGTATAACATCGGCGCGCAATAAATTGTATTTTATTCAGTTTAGTCCGGCGAACACTCGCCCGTACTCTTAACAACAACCAATACTCGCACACGAGGTATATAATGTACGGCCTATAAACTGCATTCTTCCAAGGAGCGAGACATAAACGCGACGACCGGCTCTTCTTAGAAAGCAACATCCCGCGTCAAGGATTGTTATTAACGCATCTCAATTTTTATTCGTGCGACTTCACGCGTGTTAGACATTCTGGTGACAGTATCTGTCCAACATTATCCAAGTAGCCGACCTAAAAGCAATCTCACTGTATTAAGGTCATTTCCGCTTCCTGTATTTAGCGGTTATCTTATTCTCAGCGGACGCAACATTGTACGGTTATTATATGGAACAAATAGAAGATATAATCAGGCGATCATATTTAACGGTAAATATCAAGTAATTTTACGAATGCAGATCTCGAAGTGTGATTATGGCACAAGTGACTTTTCACCAATTTCGCGTTAGACATAATGAGTTAGAAAAACGCATGATATAAGATTATATACACAACGAATATTATTTGAATCTATTGTAACGGTATCACAGTTGCTCAACGATGCATCAGTTATTAATAACGTTATTTCACGTGATTAATGATGAGAAAGTCTGGCCTGTCGTTTCTAAGAGTAGATATTGTTAATATTATTTAATTTAGCACAGCGATATCCATGGTCGACTGCATTCTTTGCTCGACGGAGATTGTCACATGTTTCTGAGCATTTCAAAACGTCTTGCTTCGATAAGCTGAAAATAGACGAGACAAGGAATGGCAAATACGGCGAAAAAACGAGTTGTTTCAAGGCGGACGTTTCATGAATCATCAGGGTTATCGTCCGCTGATTGTTTTCCGATCTTTTATTGTTTCGAATACTGTAACACGAGATGTCCGTCTCGCCGAATCTTTGCGAAATCTGCGAATATATTTTCCTCAGAGTGAAAACGAGATTCGGATCGAATCGGCATCCAAATTTAGCGAATATCCAATTTGGATATATCGAATGTTCAAATTTTAATTTTGATTCCATACAAGTTTGCGTAATTTCCGTGTAAATTTCCATATAACTTTATTAATGATTTCTATTAGAATGATTTCTATTAGATTTTGAAGTATGATTGCACAAGCTTTTCGCGCCAGACATAATGAGTTAGAAAAATGTACGGTGCGGGATTATGTGCACAACATTGCGAATATTATTTAAGTCTATTGTAACGATTTGATTCTAATCATAATTAAATTGATTAAAAATTGAAAATTCTAAATTAAATTCAATACATACAACATATTATAATTTAATTAAAAATAGAATATTAAAATGTTTGAAAATTTAGACTAATTCTTTGTAATAAGGAGAATAACATTAATTAATGTCGTAAAAGTACTAATCTTGGAGCTACACTACACTTTCGTGTACAATCTTGTGATTAAATCAATTGCATATCTTAGACGTCTCGAATTACGGAAGGAAAAGTCCAGTTCCATCATAAAAAAAGGGTCGTCAGGAACATTCACTGAGCTAGGATCTAAGACTAGTTGCCAGTTGGTCGGTATGAAAGTGATCGAAGGCCCGCGATAAAGCTGCAAGTAGGTCAGCATAGTGGGACTCGGACTGGTCCCCGAGATACCATAAAATTTCATTTCATTTTTGTGTCTCGTCGAAAGTCAATCTTGCTTTGTGAGTCCGATCCTTATTCTTCCGCGCCAAGCCCACTTCCGCTGGAATCCGTATCTACTCCTTTTGCTCGATTTTGCTTTCCTATCGAGCGAACTATACTGGGTCATATTGAAAATTGTTCCGTGAGCTCTTCTGCAGTTCCTCTTGCATATTAATAAAAAATCATGTTGATTCGATCCAATTAAAGAGTTAATTTTTTGATTCAGTAATAATAAGAACAACCAGGGAATTATTCGTTAATGGAATTTATTCATTAAAATACATACAAAACAATTATTTAAATATCAAATATTTATATTTTTTTAATAATATTGTATGATAATATTAATATTATTTTTTTATATCATTCAAAATTTTAATATTAACAATTAAATATAAAAAACAAATTATAAATGATATAAGTTAATACGATGTTAACACTTTATAACGATTGTTGGCACTTTATAACGATTTTTAATTAAGCTATAACAATAAAGCGTTTTGATTCCACGTTCGCGATGCTTTCAGGTAAATGGGAAAGCCTAATCAATTACTATCTAATTTTTCCTTAAAAAAATCAGTCTCGTGTTATACAACAACAAAATTGCTCGTCCATTATCTTAATAATGCACGCTCGATAATCGTTTGTTATTACGACGTTAGGAGATTCGCCGTGCGCTCTGCGCGGCGGCCAATCAGAAATGCAATCAGCGCTCGTAATTATAACGCGTAATTCGCGATACTTTCGCAACCGCAGCAGGCTCGGCAAATAAATCCTTCTCCGCTTCCCTCTTATTTCCGCGCTGCGCCAGCAGCAGTCAGACGATCCGCGTTGTGTGTTCTCGCGTTTCTCCGCGACGAACGTCCTTGTTGCCGTCACGCGGAAGACGCTCGTGTCCATTCTCTCCCTTTTTCATTATCGCAATTCTAGCCTTTGCTCACAGAATTCTTCATTAATGAACCGCAGGCAAATATTTATGTAACGTAGGATGTAGGTAATTTTAACAACGAAAGGAATTTTATATACAAAGAAGAAAAAGAGGAAAGAATAGAAAGAGTTGGAATTTTTATAGAAAACAGATAAAAGAAGTTAATAATAATAGGATAGTTTAAAAGAGAAGAATTATAATCGAGATTTCAATTTCTATCTTGGAAGGCTCTTTCTAATAGTTGTCTGAAGGTTTTTTAAAACTGTTTAACTTTTGTTCTGTTTTATTTCTGCGATTTGAAAATAAAAGTGTTTAGATTGTTCGAATACCGCGATCCGAGGCCACTCCAGCTTGAAGATCTCTCTCTCGTCGCGTTTCCCGCCGATACATACTCGTTCCGTATGTACTCTAACGCGTTTCGATACGTGCCAATTTCACGCTTCGGAGAGCCCCCAGATCTCCGCCTCCGTCGTCCTACGATTTCTTCTTACCTTCTTCGAGCCGCGCAACATGTTATATTTACCGTCCATTCATTCTATTCCGCGATGCATTATTTCATTTACGTTGTTTCTTGCGCCTTTCGCAACCCGCGTCGTCTCAATCGAGTGATCGTGCCAACTTGTCGGGAGATAGATCGCGTATCGTATTGTTCATCGGGATTCACACTTTCCCAACTATATTTTCGAAATACAAAACGAGCGGCGGCGATGTTGCACGCACGTCGCTTTATAAATCTTGCATTCTCTGTTGCTTTATCGTTGCATCGTCATTTGCTACCGTAAATATAGTGTCGTGTCTGTGTGTTTTGTTAATAAACGCGTTGTTACGATAATATTTTCTTTGATAAGTTTCTTTCACAATGTCACAAATACTGCTGCTACAAGTCGCAGACACGTCCGTTTATTTTTTCATGACTTCTCCATCCGATTAAAGAATGCTCAGAAAGAAAGAAGTTCTTTCTTTAACACGCTTGCATAATTGTTTTGTAATCATTCGGATTACAATAACTTATATAATTTAATTGTGCAATAATAATTTAAATGAAAAGAAGAGGTTTATGCGAATAAATTTGATTCAAATAAATTGATAACTGTCGAGAGATCTAAACAGATGATACCTGTATGATCTTAAGAAACTTATGCATACAAAATTCATTTTACGTGTCAAGGAAGATAGATTTGACCACTGATATTTTGTTTTCCAAATTTCCTTCGCAATGTCGACCGGAGTTACGCATCGTTGCGAAGATCACCGGTGCATCCATCGGCAACGGAGGATGCTGTGCCGCAATATCTCCGCCGCGAGAAGCACCGAGGCGCGACTCGAGTGCTCGAATCTGCGATAAATCTGCGACGAACTGTAGTTACGGTGAGAGAAGAGGATCATTATTCGCTTTCATGTCGTTCGTACGCGTGCCGATCGCGGCAATTTCACGCTTCGCGTCACCGAACTTCGCCCCCGGGATCGTCCTCTCGCTCCGCGAAATATCCCTTCTCGCAGGAGGTGATCCGTTACCAGCTTTCGACGAACACGTCAAGAGCGTTCATCTGCCGGCGCGTTGTCTCACCGTTGTCTTTTTCATCCGTTGCCGCTCTCACGTCGATCTTGCGTTCCGTGCGCGGCGTCGATAACCGTTCCTCTCGAGAACCGTTATCGGCTCGACCTAACCATCACCTATCGAAATCATTCGACTTCACTTTATTTGTGAAAACAAAATGCTAAGATACTGGTGCATTTTGATGATTCGTGACAGAAACGAGTGGACGATACGCGAAGGCTAATTAGCTGATGGCTGTTGAGAAGAGAATTTCTTAAGTCTTGAATAATTCTCTATTTAATAGTCAATTAACCACTAACTGTCACTTAGTAGTCATCGACCATGGTCCATGGGAAAGTTAATGTGTCACATAGCCTTCATGTTGGCTTTCATCTTTCTAGCTTGTTCTGCTTTGATGCTGATGTCTTTGGTCAGCGTTCTTTTTTTTCCATGGAATATTCATTCCACGTGGAGTGGATATTTTCTTCGGAATATAAACATGTCATTATATATATATTATATGTTACATTATTTTATTATTTTTTATTAACAGATATGTAATTAATACGTATTAATATATTTTATATTGATAGATATTAACAGATACAAAATTATATCATTTATATGTAAAATAATATATCTCGTAGGAAATGCCGTATAAAAGGAAGTGCCGATAAAAAGTAAAATATGTGTAGAAAATGGAACTTTATTGATAGTTATTCTACAAGTTAAAAGTAGAAGGAAAGCACTGTTGCAGTCGCAATATACATTTTCGCTTTAAAGTATGTGATGTTATTAGTCAAATAAAAAGCAGCGGTTACTTTCTAGTACTTATTTGCTCAAATTATAAGATGATAATTTATCCTGAAAATTAAGATAGTGTGTTTAACTAAGATGATTATTCAATAATCATAAATATATTGTTAAAACATAATGACTATTAATTTTGTCAGTAGAAAACATGGCGATTTCACATTCGTTTCACTGTCACAAATACCTCGATTAGTTATTGTATGTTTAAGACCATTTGTCACATATATTTTCTTATATATTCTATTATAATAGAAATTATATTGGAAAGATAATTCACAAATTGTAAAAAGAGGGCATACTAAATCATTAGAATTCGTAGAACTTTTTTTTTCAAATATTTATATGTTAGATTTGTCGAATTTAATTGTACGAGGATTTGAAATTATTTTTTAAATAGGAGAATCAATTTTATATTGTGTTTCATTTATGATTCTATTTATTACTTAATTTTTCATAAAATTGAACTTACATCACTTCTTTGCTCCTTAATGATTAACGAATTATTTTGAGTAAACTTTAAGGCTGGATTTACAGATACACGTAAGCTAAATCTACGGAGTAGAAATAGAATTTGATACAAGGGAATGATTTATATTGCACTTATATATTAGAGTCACAACAAATTTAAATCTATATCTAGCACATTATGAAAGTTCTTTATCGCACATTCATTATATCTAGGCATCCAACTGTGAATGCGCGACACGACATTGCTTAAATAAAAATCATTGTACGCCGCGACGCTGCATGACGATGAGTGTCAGTCGGTGCGAATTAACAGTACTCGGAGTATGCGCTCACATTGTCCTTCGAGAGGTGTGTTAACCTACATTAACGGCATGCAGCATGTCGCGCGTTTTCTTCCGGAAGATGAGCCGTGCAGAGACTTCGGACTTTCGTAATCTTGCTCGTGGAAAATGACGAAGGACAAAATCATTTCCCTTGATCTCTCCTGTAATTACTATAAATTCTAGAGTATTTATAGTAATATCAATTTTTGCTATTTTTCCGGACGCGTGAGTAAATAATCAGTTGCGAATTGCAATGGATACCTTCTCTCCCCTGAAAGATTTAAAGAAATTTAATATTAAACACACTGTGTTTTAACAATTATTCTCTTAAGTTAAAGTTGTTGATAATTAAACAATTTTTCCATTAAGATTAAAATTATTACATCGGTATTTTAAAATTATTAGATAAGTGAAGGTAAGAGACAAATAACGAGGAAGATGCACAAAAGAGTGATACATCTCTCAATTTGTGATTTTCTATTTTAACTTCAACGTAAATGATAAATGATGTTTCTTTCGCGATATTTTACGCTGTGACACTCTACACATTATTGCATACAAACTGGCATCGGATGAAAGGTTGACACGTTTTTATCCCTCTACAATTTGCGTCGATGATTACTCCGCTAGAGAACATAATTAGCGTGCATATGACAAGGCTAAAAGATGATATGATCATACGATATAACCAAAGGATTATCTCTCTATGCAATAAGAATCCATGACCATGTGAATTTTTATATTCGCGGCGGAAGAAAATCTCTATCGTTATGTAAATGGCGCGATTTTTTTAATAGTTCTAGGACATCTGATTTCTCACATCTCATTCGTAGTTATTGTCAAGATAAATTATAATGATTTAAAACTACAGTAAATTTTATCATTTTATATTTACACGCTTCTCGCTTTTCGTGATCCGAGAATTGACAGAAGCTCTTTTCTGTTTCGCCAAGAATTTGAGGGAAAAACGTCTCGTTATGTACTTGCAAGATTTCACACGGCATTTGATTTGTACAGCGTTTCGGGTAAACCCGCGCGCCGCTGATTGCCGTATGGTAACGACATAATTGTCCGTTATGCGCGATTTCCTCGACTATTACTTTTCACCGTAGCGATTTATCGGCGTTGTACAACGAGCTGTGCACACCGTGCGAATACACGTGCTTCGACTCGCGGCTTACACGGCCGAGGAAATGCGCGGTCTTTCGATTTTACGGTGAATTACATCACCATCATCGCCGACCTGTCGCTGATTACTTGTGACGCACGATCGCAACGTCATTATCAAATACATATACAGGATGTTCCATTATCATTTGTCTCATTGATGGCAAACCGAAAAATTTAGATGCAATTTATTTCTAACGAAAGTTTAATAATAATTCATTGTTTGAATTTTACTAATTGCTGAATGAGTATTTTGTCAATTAATCAAAAAATTAAATCAATTAAGAACGCTAATTATTTTCTTTAATTTCTGACGTTACATAATGTTACAATTAAAACGACACTATAAAACTTAATGAGAAAAAATTGATTTTGATTTTTTTAAAGTACAATACTTATCATTAATAAGAAAAGCAATGCTTTTTTTATATCGTCATCGTATATTATCAATTATCAGAAATAGCGTGGTTCGGATTACTTTTGCTCTGCAATGCGTAATTACGGGTTACAAGTTATAATAGTTTATTTTTCGTAGACGTAGGGGGACGCGACAGATGGAAAGCATCGACAGCGATTTCGAGGCTCCGATGATAGCCCGGTATTATTTAGTTCGTTTTGCAATGTCGATTCCCTTCGGCTGTTTCTCTTGTAGCCTCAGCGTTAGATTTTAGACGTACCGTATTATTATGAAAGCGAATGGCCAATCATTGTCTTTCGTCGAATCGCGCACTCCCCGTTATAGAATCGGCGCTATTCCTCTTTGTTCATTTTTAGTTTTGCAATTCATGAAACGCGATTCGCATTCATCTAGCTTGAATAATACAATCATTTGTGTTTCGCATGTGGGAAACATTGCACGCTTATTTAAATATTAAAAATATTAAGAAGAAAATATTAAAAATATAAGAAGTTTAATAAAAAAATTTAATTATCATTGGCGTTTATCGTTCACTATACTTACTTTAAGTTTATAATTGTCATATAAAATGTATAATTAAACGATGTCAATTGCGATGTCTCACGCGATTAATCTCACCTTCCTTCTGATTTTAATGAATATCTCGAGATTTCTTCTCCGCGATATCGCGCAAAAATAGACAATCTGTTTTTACACACGTCTCGTTATTATCCAGTGTGTTTACTCATACATCACGGCCGGTAGTGCATCGACGAGCAAGAATCTCGGGAATGCAATCCATGGTCGTAATGCGTTGGCTCGGTCGGTGGCTTCGTTGCAGACATCTTTATTTGAGCTCCATGCGTATGAATGCAGTTCGTGCAGGGCCGCACTCGTGGGGAAACAACGGGTTTGCTACGAAACTGCAGCGAATTTCACAAATCAGTGCCGTAATATAAGTTAAATTACGCTCTGTGATTAATACAGATATGCATCGGATGAAATTTAACATGAATGAGCTATATGTGCGTGAGTTTAACTACGAATACCGTGGGAACTTACCCTTCTATTTTGTTCAAGATTAATCAATTAAGAATTTAAATAAAAGTTAAACGAAGAATACTATTTCAGAATTTTGTTGAATGGTATGTCGGGTTATATTTACTGTTAAATGCAACATTACGGCACAGTTGATGACAATTCATTGTTACATGCTCGCAGTTATGATCTGGAACAGTTACATGCTCCATTTGTTTGATAGTCTCTTGCTTTGTTAATTAAATGCTACTGAGTCACTCGAACATTGCGTTCCCTCGATTGTGGAATTAATTTGTGGAGCACGTTTGCATCTGTTAATCACAGACCATTGAGCGGTTCATACTCTTATTTACAATTTTCCTTCGTCCTTCGTGAGACATCGCAATTGACATCGTTTAATTATACATTTTATATGACAATTATAAACTTAACGTAAGTATGGTGAACGACAGTGATAATTAGATTTTTTTTATTAAACTTCTTATATTTTCTTTTTAATATTTGTAATTTTTAAATAAGCGTGCAATGTTTCCCACATGCGAAACACAACAACAATACATATAGATTCATAATTCAGTGAAATTCACATGACTCGTCTCTTTTTCTGATTTTTTTATTTTAAAGTATGGATTCTGTTTCTTAAATGAAACTTCTAACTAACGTAACTGTTTTTCATATAGAGAAATATAATTAGTTAATACATTATTTATAAAATTCCCTATTATTTCTGATCACTGATAAGTTTATCCTCTTCTACAGAGAAAAAAAATTGTCTTAATTTTAGTAAATATATTTAATTAATTTCAATAATCATTAATGTATCGCAGAAAATACTTATAATTAATAAAAGAATATAATTCCTTTATAAAAATGATTTTATAAAGGAATTATATTCTTTAAATAAATACATACAATTTATTTTTAAAAAATGCATTTACACTTGTATGTAATGATTTACTAAAATTAAAGAAATTTTTCTTTTTTTTAAGTATTTTCTCTCAATGTTTAATTTTTATACAAATCGTAAACAAGAATGAAGAAAGTTTTCGAATAGGATATTAATTGTTACCAGGCTCATAACATTATTAAAAGACTTATAACATATTTAAAAATATTAAATATGATTTTTTTAAAATCAATCATAGAAATTGAATTTGCGTTTTGTATCTGATTTTTAAATTGGTAGTATAATCATAAATAAGATGATTATGTGTTGATTTTTTTTAAAATCATATGTAATACTTATATATATATATATATATATATATATATATATATATNTATATATATATATATATATATATATATATATATATATATTTATTACATTTACATATTCATGTATATTATACATTGCTGGTGTGTGTGAAGAAAAATAACATTAAAAAATATATTTTTTATTGTATCTATAATTAGAATTGGATCTACGAAATAAAATAGTAAATTTAAAATAAAAATATGAATTTGTAATTTATAAAAAAGTAAAGTAAACAAAGTAAACTAAAAAATACCAACTACGGGCAATGTCGTGACTGAATAAAGTTATCGAGTGACGAAATCGCGAATGAAATATATGTCGCGTAATATTGGCGATTTGATGGAAATGTACTGACCGCATTTTGAAAATAAATGTCAACTAAAAATACGAATGTTTAGCCAAGCATAGAATCAACGAGATATATTTATCTGTACTCGATACACGTAACATCGAAGTTCGTAACTCCGGCGAATGAACATTTCCTGAACGCTTTCTAGGTCCGACCGACCGAATATCTCGTCTGGCGCGACGAAAATTGCGCAATCGTGATCTGGGAGAGAAATTACACGGTATTATTGTCAGGTGCCGTAATTTTGCGGTGATTATGCAAGGAAATGCCGTTTTGCTACTGTTGGACCCGAACTCATCATTTCGTCGTTGGAACGTAGATTTCATTATAGAGATTTTAATTCAATCAGCATCGTACCTAAATATAGCTTAGAACCTCTTTATGAAACACAAAGTACAGTTAAACATAGCGTAGAATAGAGATTTATTTTATACTTTGAGATGATGTTTCTTACAAATATCAACTAAAAAAATATTAAATGTACAAAGCTGCGTATTAAAGCTCCTTACAAAGCTATATTTAAATATTATAAAATATTATAAAGCAATGATGCATTTTATGTGCGTTCTGTTCTCAATTTGAAAAGTTTATTTGAATGTGCCCAGTTTATATCAAACATTTTTTATTAAAAGCCAATGCATTATTTCTGTATTAAGAGATGCGACGGCATCAACAATAAGATAATTATTAGTCTTTAAAGAAACAATTTTTTCACTATCGCTTACAGATTCGCCACAACCTGAGAATGCGAGATTGCGCAAGGGACAGAGGGGTGCGGACTGCTAGTGCTGCGAGGACACTGAGGTCTGCGACCATCGCGGGAAATGACCATGACGAGCGTGGCTGTCGCCCCGGGTAGCCTCGGCGCACCTCCAACTATGCTCACCCCCAAGATGTATCTGCAACAGGGCCTGAGCCCGACGTCTGGCTCGCCCACCTCCGGCAAGGTAGGACCTCGAAATCCGTCCGCCCGAGAATCGCTCGATGTTCGATTTACGGAGTCGCGCGATGCGATGCGCGAGAGAGCGTGTCTGATGCGAGACGGCGGCGTTTTACGTAACGGAACACAACCGAGGTTGAAATCGTGGAACCTCATCCGCGGTCATTAGATACAGTCATTGTGGCAAGTTGTGGCGGATTCTTAAGGAGGGCTTTCTTCTCTGCTATCGCATTTCTCCGTGTAGTCTAATTGCTACTTGCAGCGTGTCTAGTTTAAATGACTCTCTTTTCTTACGTCTTCAAACGAAAGTAAGGCCATCGAT
>JANQDE010000045.1:323908-443738 GCA_037157785.1 Cephalotes varians
AAAAAAAAAAAAAAACAAATTGATCATTTTACAGACGTTTGTAACAACAAAGAGAAAGAACGATGCATGAGCCGTGCTGGCGTGTCAAAATAGGGAAAGTGCTCGCGGATAGGTTAATTACCGGGTATAAGCCGCTTGCATAACGCGGGGATGAATGAACGTGACGTAGTTGTCTATCTCCTGGATCGCGAACTTTTTTCGTATCTTCTCCTTTCCGTTTCGTTCCGCGTACGGTGTTACTCTTGAGCGACGTTGATAGACGTCAATGTAGACAATAATTCAATCCGACACATGTCATCCATTGTTGTCTCTTCAATAATTAGAAAATGAGCAAAGCTTTGTATTAAATAAGCCAAAAATTGCATTGCCTATTGGATGACTGTTCTATTCATAATTCATCATATCAAAAGATATAAGTAATTTGGATTTTTATAAAGCATAAGAGGACTGCAAAGTGAAAGATCTTTTCTTCCGATATACATTTTCTTTTACGTATATAATCGTGGTAGCGAATTGCAAATTTCTCTATCATGTACATACGTATATACAATCACATTGATGTTTTATTCAACATGTATTTGCGAGGCTTGTCAGTGAAGTGGAATTTAAAGGCAGAAATAAGCACATCTTAGAATAGTCCGGATCTGTTGCAATAAGCGTTATTATGATGTACGTTACGCTCGCTGATCGTAAGTACCCTTCATAACGATGTGACACTTTACTGGCCGCTTAATTGCCATCATCGTACATCGATAAGCAATTTAAGTGCTACGATTGGCACGCCATGATTTTTACCATCAACCGAGAATTGTATCGCTTGAGAAGCGTGAATTGACGTTCACGTTTTACGACGGTCGGGAATTGCACGCGAAGTGCCGCTTAACACTTGCCTCGATAGACAATCCGCCAGACCATCACTGGACAGTTGAAAAACTTACGACTTCGGTTTGCGGTTTGGATTTCTATTATTCCTGCTTACGTCGTAGGAGGTATACTTGAACAAAATTTACGATAGAGTTTGTGGCATTCGTTTTATTGTGATATTTATTTTATTTAACGATTTAGCATTTTTTTTAAGAACTCTTTCTCTGAATCTCGAATGTTCAATTATAACAATGTCAGATTTATCAAAAAACTATCACTTGTAAGCTTTACATGTAAAGCGCAAGTTAAGACAAAATGCTGGATTGTTTTGTAAGATATATTAATATATATTTTTGTGCTTTCTTCTTCACTTTATATTATATATTAGTATATAAAACAAAATATAAGAAAAGGGAGAATATTTACAAGATTGAATTAAGTTTTAGCTGTTTTTATAATTATCATTCTGCTATCATTATTATCTATTATTATTATCATGAAAGATACATATTTTCTATTTTATAATGTTTATTTTATAATTGTTCATCAATTGTCAATATATTTGTTCAATGCTTTTAAAACATTGCACGATTTATATTTCAATTATATAATTGAACTTGATATATCGCGTTGTGAGATTCATATCAGAAAAGAGAAAAGTAGAGAACCCAAAGAGGGAAACTTGGCGCGACGTAAAAAACCAGAAATTCTGAAACAGAAAACGTTTCGTGAAGGACTGCTATCACAATGACGTAAGGGCACTCGTAAAGCTGAGGCTACGTGCTTCAGTTTTTCTGTCGTTTGGACTGGTTTTACTTTAAAACCAGTCGACGCCGATTATGATATCGAATACTTCGTATTCATGTCGTCTTGGTCGCGATACGCTATACCTTTCTCGGCTTTCTTAGCTGGAATAATCTCGTCGATGTCAGTCGGTTTATTAATGATAAAGTGCCGGTTGTTAAAATTACGTAGTGCAATGTACATATATTATATTTTTTAATAAACCATACGATTTTTTTCTTAGCGAGCAGCAGTATTACATTATTACGTAGTTATATCGCGATTGTAAAAATGAAAAAAAAATCTAATTTTTTTAAATAAAAGATTCTTAATGATGTAATCGACATTGATCTATCAAATTGATAAACTATCGTACTTGAAATGGTATAAATTATCATAACAAATTCAAGTTTTTTTGAAATATATATTATACAAATGTTTGTTTAGTAATTGAAAAATATTATGTGTTAAATATTGCAGATGATAAAAATTATGCAGTTACAATTAAACAAAAATTCATAGTTTCTATTATATTTACTCGCATTGATAACGGTTTGTAAGTAATGCAAGAGGATTTATAAGTATCATTACTTGTATCATTACTTTCTACCGCATCGACAAATGTTACGAATGGGAATAAATTTGCGCAATTCCGCGGGTAATCCCGCACGCTTATGGGTAAAAGGCTGCCAGCCGCAGAGTGATACGCGAATTGAACATTTGCGAAGGCAAGAGGAACAAACTTTATGATCGTTCGCATACATTAATGACCGTTTCCACGTGCGCTATAATTACGCTCCGCACGCATTATCTAAATGCCTTGTTTATGAGACTATCTAAAAATAATTTTTAGAACTTTAAAATCACGAGAACATGTAGCTAACAAAATTGCGCTATAATTTGTGTTTAATCTGGATTCTTACCTTAATAAAAATTTGCAGAATACATTACGCGAAAATTCGTATTGAATAGCATGAGATTTAACTGAATAACTGAGATCGCAAGAATGGCTTGGAAATTGCGCACGAAGTGATAATAAGATATATTGATGCATGTAGATTGCGAAATGTATTTTAACAGCTGCTTAGCATTTTCTTTTTTATTCGTTAAAGAATTAATGAGAAATAAATTTAACATTGTCGTAAGTTAAGTAGAACGACTCATTTCATCTCTTCATTTCATTACGCATAGTATTGGAAAAAGCATATTGAGCATAAAATGAACATATTAAAAATAGACGGCGATGACTGTCATAATTTGATAACCTTATTTTATGCATGTGATGAAAATACGGAATCAATGATAACAGAATGCGTTTTAAAAACCTGCCGATTCATTAAATATATGCTTCTTTTAAATTATATGCTTCTTTTTTTTATCCGGTAACTACTTGCTTGTTAATTTTGTAATTCAAGATTTGGTGATTCTGCTATACTGCGTGACCGGTAATAGTTTATATAACTATTCAAGCATAGATTTCTCACAGCCGCGTGACTTTCCATGCTCCTTCGAGCGTTCGTCGTTCTTGCGTGCTGGAGCAACTGGTTTAGTTAGTATTTGGCTCACATCGAGGAACTTTCGAGACTTTATTCCTTTATTCCCCCACAATTTCTTGCCTTCAATCGTGATTTTATCTATCTCGATAAAATATGCAGTTTCTTGACTTTTAAAAAGAAGACAGAAAAATCATTAGGTATATGTTTTATCGGAATTTTTTTTGGCGAAATGTCAATCTTCTATATTTTCTTATAAACATTAATATATTCTTATAAATATTAATTTTAATGACGGAAATTACAGAATGCAACGAATCTTTTTTTTTATTTTTGATATTTATCTTAAATATAAATATGGCATCTTATAAAAATAAAAAAATGCAAATACTTGTCAATATTGCTATGAGACTTTGCTGCACTTTTCAGTTACTATGAAATGTGCAATTTTTCTTTTTATGAACGTCATAAAGTGAGATTTTATTTGACTTTTACGCGTAAATTCTTGCATTATATCATAAATAAGAAGAAATTTTTGCTCGTAATGAACGACATTATATTTTTGTGCGTAAAATCATATATTATATTATTTTATTATATATTATAAATTATACTTGGTTATATTATATTATTTTACCTGCGAGATACAGTTTTTATTTTGTGTTTTTGTAATAGGCTAAGCAATAACGTATTATATAAGCTCTTTCAACTTGATATTTTATATGATCTTTTTATTTTTTTGAGATATAATTCTGTATGGATATTACACAAAATAATGCATATTACACATAAAAGATTTTATTTGCATTCTAAAATCATTATTGTAAAGTACTTTTCAAGTATTTTACAATAATTTTTCTTCTATTCTTACATTTTGTTAGAAAAGAAGCACAGTAAGTACGTGGAAAGAAAATAAACCATAAATTCTTTTACTTATAAAAGATATTATAAGTTTATAATTTGCAACATATTAGTAAATATATTTTTACGTAAGAGTCTTGACGTAAAAATAAGACAAGTTTAGAGATTTACTTTAAGCCGATTCTCTATAATAGCGTAAACATAATTGTAAATAGTTGTAGCCGTAAGAAATTGACCAATCATGGTCGAATGTGAGGAGAATAATCTGAATGTGGTAATCGATTGATCAATTTCTTATAGTTACAACTACTTACGACTACATTTACGTCATTGCAGAACGATCTTTAGACATTTTGTATAATAAATTGAAACAAATTATATTATTTTAACAAATTTCATTAATTAGCATCAACCATAATTGATTTCCTGTATCTTTTAACAACGGAGATAAAAGATTAGTTTCACTCAATTTTAACTTAACGTTTGTAGGAATGGCAATAAGCGAGTCAACTAAGTATATACTAGTGATTTATTCGCTTGACCAAACGAGCGCATTTGAACTCAGAGTTTTCACGCGCGACCCGATTTCCCCGAGGTACCCTTATCTAATCTTCTCACTGGTATCGCAGATTCTACGGGTGTCGTCATATTCGCTAGCGCGTATCGTCTTCAATCTTTAACATCCCCGTCAGCCGTGACAGGTTCTTTGCTGGGTGAAAATTTTGCCGCCGCCGCAGGCCGCCAAGCGTGTCACTTTCCTTTCCTTGATGTAATTTTCACGCAAAAAATAGTTAGATTCCATCTCGTATTGATCCATTCCCCTTCTCTCCAATGGCGGCTAATAAGCGCCTTTTAATCGTTCTCGCGATTATGCAGCACGTTTTGCGTCATCTCGGAAAATTTGACATGCGTAACAACAATCAGAAAATCTATCGTTATATTAATAGCTGGGCTGCATTTATCTCGATGTTGCTTAACCAATTAGACAAGATCTCTTCTTTTCGTCAGAGGAAGCTTATTAAGAATTTTATATCTTTAATTGAGTTTGTAATGCATGTTTCAAATTATTTCAGGTTTTTAATTTTTTACATTTTTTGATTAATAAATTGAAAATGAAAAGCATTGCAATATAATATGCCCTTTAGGCATATAATAGTGGAATATAAAATATTTTTGAATATAAAATTATTTTTCATTATTTTTTAATAGATATATTACGAATCTTATTACGAATCTTTATGAACATTATAATTTTTACGATCACTTATTCGATACGAATATAGCCTTATTGCACTACAAGATGTTATGAAACTAACGTGTGTATATCGAAATATTCTCGAGACACGTACCTACTGTAGGCGTCATAATAACGCGTTGAATTTTAGCGTACGGTTGTGCAATGCAGAGACGCACCGGTGGAGTCACAAGAATGATGCATCCGCGATGCATCTACCGTGACCCCGGGATGCGCATGCACACGCGGTCAGCTTAGCTACAAGATCGCGTGCGATAATGCCTCGCGTACGCAACTATTTTTGCAATACGATAACAATAAATAAGCAAAAACACACACACACACACGCGCGCGCGCGCGCACACACACACACACACACACACACACACACACACACACATTATATAAATTGCAAAACTGTAAATTGTAGAAAGTCCGTATTGATTTAGTGTTAGATATTTATATTAATTATTCAGAATTATTATGACTCCAAATTATCTAATATAGTGTTCTTACAAATTTTAGAAATAGCACATACAATTTTAGAAAACATTAATTAATTAATTTAATACCAGACACTCAATATCTTAGATATAATACGTAAGATAATTAAATATTGTCTTATATTGAAGAGGATGTGATTAACACAGTATCACTTTTATAAAAGGGTTAATAATATTCTTCGTGCAATCGATCGATCTATATGATCGATTTCACAAAGGATATTGTCTGAATTTTCATCTATTAATGTTAGAAATTGAACTATTCTAAAAGATGGAATTAAAATATTAAGTAACAAATTTATGCATAAAAAAATACGATGATATTGTCACAAAATAGTTTAAATATGTGTTTATCACTGCATGCAATTTTTTTGATATAAAGGGAAATTGATAATTAATTATATAATTTTAATAATATTGAACATTTCTGTTATGGTATATACATAATAATATGTAGAGATTTTCTAGGAAACAATTTCTCATTGCTAACGCTGCAGCGATGTTCAATTCAGTCGCAAAATATTTTAAATAGGATGTGCAACCGTTATTCATCCGTATTGAAGAGTGATAATTTATATAATTATTAGCAAATGACACGTGACGTCTATTTTTCAATGAAATAAAAGAAGTAAAAGCAGTCGAAAGCATTATGATGCATGATTTTTTCGAAATAAAAGTGTATTTATTCAGTAATAGTCCACACATACTTGTTATTTTTTCACACATGATTGTTATTTTTTCTATTAATCAGCCATCCTCAAAGTTATGGTTTGCTCTGGGACGCATGAAAAACAATTCATGCACTTAGCGTCACAGAATTGCGTGCAGTAACAAACATATGTTTGAACTATCTTGACGTGACAATATCGTTGTATTTCTTTCGTGCATAAATTTTTTTAGTTACTTAACATTAATTTCATTTTTTAGAATAGTCCAATTTTTAATATTAACATTAATAGATGAAAATTTAGACAAGAAATTAATTGAGTAATTAATTGAACAAAAATTAATTGAAGAATATGCTCTTATTGTTTGATTCTATCACTTAAAACTTATTGCCAGAACTGTTTATAATTTCAATTTTATTTTTTAATCTCGATATTTTTTTTAAAAGAAGAAATTTCATATTATTTAAGAAGATATAAAAAAAAAGATAAGACAATAGTTTTAAGGGAAGCCTTACAATTTCGAAGAGTATCCAGTTTTTTCCCACACGAGTTCAATGAAGAGTTAAATCGATGAAGCCACGATATTTCCGGAGGCGGAACATCTGCCAGAACATAAAGCCAGAACTCTCGCATCCATCTTTTTTTCTCTCAACGCAACGGTGAATCTCGCGGTAACGGGCAGAATGAAATTGTTACCACAATTATGACTATTGCGTTTTGCAATTGAGCGAGCCGACGATATTAAAGTAAGGGCAGGAGCATAACATCCGCCATACCTCAGGAAAGATAATGTCGTTGGTGGAGAAAGAATAGATAATTTCTTAAACACTCCGCGAGTCATCGACCTGCTTGGTGTATCGATATCTGAACCGGAAAAATACGCTTACTTGAGCGTGACAGACGCGCGTTTTCATCCGGAAAGGTAATTGTCAACACTGGAACTGCCAGACGCTAGACTGCTTTTTAAGGCGACTTCTCGTGATACGTGACGCTAAAACATAAAGTATGGTTCATTAAAAGTAAAAGATATGATTAAAAAACGATTTTAATGAAGTATCTAAAAAATGTAGCTAGATACGAATCTGAAAATAATTTTGTTGAATTATCAAAATAATTACGTAGGATGCTCAAATAATGAGCAATGTTGCTAAAAGTGTTAACATTCTAGAAACCAACTTGAGCATCCTACATTATTTTGATGAGTTAACAGAATTATTTTTAGATTTGTATCTAACTAAATTATAAGATATTTTAGTAAAATCATTCTTTCTGTGTTACATTATTAAAGCTTTACAGAGAAAACGTAGCTTATAATATTTTTCCTTACCAAGAATAGAATTTGCGTAAATCTTTTGCGAGGAAAAGATTTATCCGATTTTAAAAATATCGAGAAGCACTCTTTTATATTGTATCGTAATCATTAGCGCCAAACTGATAGTTAATACCATACAAAATAATCTTAATGTAAATCTTAATAATCCTAATATAATTAATTGATTGACAAATAGTTCGTAAATTAAGATTTAATTATTTTCTCTGATCAGGCTTGAAAACGTTACTATCTTGCGAGTGAATTATAGGAGAAACGATCACGCTAAGAACGATCACGTATATAACTACCAGTAGCACTATAACTATTAATTAGCAAGGGGGAGTTTACTTTTCCCCATGACCGTCTATATCGAGATGACCTCGAAAAGATAAACAGCACATGGGTGCTCTTTCATCTGTTCCTTTTCATTCGTTTCCCTCGCCGCCTCCTCTTCTTGCTCCTCCTTTCGCAAGAATTGTCGCCATTTTTTCACCGGTTTTTTTATGCGTTGCGTTTCTCATCCTTCTTTCGTATCGCGAAACGCGTTGCCATATAAGTTAACGTATCTTATCAAAAGCGAGATCTCGTGTTCTTTCAAGGGTACTTGATGCTTATTTCATGCTTTTCTTCATTCAGCCAAGTTAAACGCGTCGGTCAGAATACGCTGGCAAACATCGTGAATTAGCGAAGAGAAAAATCGAGAAGGAATCTCGGATAGCTGTCTTTTTATTTCAAAGGAGAGAAATACATAGATTGGATTGCTTTCCCAAGACTCTTTAACGCTTCATGATCGATTAGGTACGGAGGATTAAAGCTTGGCAGCAATTCGATCCATTTGATATCTTTGCGTTCGGTATTTCTCTTTTTTAGAATAAAATACGTAGGTGATTGACCCATAAGTTTTTTCTTCCAGGAAACAAATGGAAAGAATTGGAAGATTATTAATTTTGCTTTCGAATATTAAAGGTTCCCCATTTTTCTTATAATTATAATCGTGTATTCGTTATCTCAAGTGCTCTATGAAATATTATGTAATAAGTAGCAAGTCTCTTCCTTGAATCTTGTATGCACACTAGTGTACATTCCAGTGAAAATATTTTATCTCGTGTTCTCTCAAGAGTAGGTTGTAGACTAGCATCGAAGAAGAGCCAGTAGCGAGAAGTGCATTTAAAGATCGCGTACACTTGAACCGGTAGTCTCTGAAGGAAGCAGCCTCGAAGCTTTCATTATATGAAAAGATGTATAAGGCTATGTTTGTTGTGACAAGAGACTATTACACAGGATAATCGTAGTCTAAAAAACCGGATCGTAGTATATATATATGTATATACATATGTATAAGGAATATATCTACCAAGATTATGTTAATTACGATATACCTCAATAAATATTTATCTTACGTAATTAGCAAATCTTTGTGCACCTTTTAATACGGAAGATTCCTGTACAGTTTGTAAATAGAAGTTTATATGTATATAGTGGGTAAGTCACATAAAAAATATTTTTAACGTAAAATATTCTTTTCGAAAAAAAAAAGAAAAAATTTTTTTTTTAAGTTTTTGAAAAATTAATTTGTAAAAATAATGCTTTTATTCAAGCGACAGTCTAACTTAAAAAAATGTACACACGAAGTATAAAAAATAATTCTACTAAAAATTATATTTTTTATCGAAACGCGTGATATTGTTTCCTATATTGTCACAAGACAAATTTTTCGTTCGTTCTAACTGTAAGATCGAACAATTTCGTCAGCCACGCCCGTTTTCACTGTGCACCTGCGAGTTGTATGCAGTCACGGTGACCCGCGTCTATGTGTACTCGCCTGCATACGAGCCGCTCGCTTTATATGCTAGTTTACTTTCTGTTTTTCGACTGGCCGACCGACTCTTACGTGAGCTTGTGGGACAAGATTTTTACGAAAGTCCCGCATGGACGAGAAAGTAAAGTGCACCTCGCTGTTCGCCCTCAAGGCAGTCGGCTGCCCCATTTTCCGATTTCATGCGCTTCATATGCATGTGTTGCTTCGTTGCTACGAGCGCAGAAAAAATAATTGAAGCCAAAAAATACAAAACGAGTCAATCCTTATTGTACTGCATAAATTGAGTAAATTATTTTAAAAACTTAACTTTGTTACACGATGTTTGATAAAAATTAATATATTTAACTATAATAATCTATACATACATTTAGCTAAAAATAAAATAAAAAATTACTTCATGATTAATAGCATTAATAGCATATTTATGAAAAAAACTTTCTTTGAAATTTTATTACATGAATTCGTGTTGTTTTACACCTTACGATTTCGATCGCATTCCTTAATTGCCACAATTTTACGCATTCTTGAACTTACAATTGTATTCAGTTTCGATATCATTCTTTTATCATTCATTAGCTTAACTCGATTTACAGTTTTTTTGACCGATATATTAATGAATACATCACTAAACATACTTTCACTGTTTTTATATAAACCTTATCAAAGTTTCTGAAAAAATATTTTTGAAGAAGTTACTTTTTTATTATACTAACGAAATAAAAGGTCTTGTTCGTTATATTTTTGACCAATGAATAATTAATGAGAAGTATTCTCTTTCTATCTTTCTCTTTTCGCAATCAGCTGAATTATTATAATTTATTATTTATAATAATTGTTAATAATACATATACAATAATACTTAATATTAATACGTAATACTTAAAGTTGATACTATTGAGAGACGTACATGAAGACATTTGAATGCAAAAACCGTTATGTCAGCAGATGCGATCCCAGGCGGTATCAAATGCAAATTGCCCACAGGTGAGGTAGAAAATGTATCGCGAAATTCTTTGTAACAAATGTTGTGTGTGTGTGTGTGTGTAAAACATGTAAAATGAATGTATTTTCAGAATTTTTTATTTCAGGATTAAAAAAAACTTGTACCGAGCAGTACAATCTTCTTTGAGGGATATATTTCGTAAACAATTTTCCACGCACAATAATTTCCCGTCAGTAAGCAGAATTGCAGGATGAACTCTTTCCGGCTGCTTTTCGCAATTGCATATAGAAAAAAAAAGAGGTCGAGTGCATATCACGCAGACCTTCTCGGTAGATCGCAGATTAGATTTGGCCTCCAAGCACGTGTATTGCGAACAAATCGACGCGCTCCGTTCTCTCGGTTGAGATGTAGTTCTCGTTTCGTGTATACGTGTGTTGCACCGGCGAATTTATTCGCGAAAGGTACGTACGCAGAGATAAGCGCGCGGAGGATATAAAGCAATTGTAAAGCACGAATTAAAAGGGTAATAGATTAATTTGAATAGATTAGATTTAAAAAATTTCATGAGACTCATGAAAATAACAATATCCTCCGACGCAATCCGACGTCGCATATCCCGTTCATGCACGGGAACCTACTTCAATTTAATCGCGAGCGATCTTCTCTTTTGTTAAAAGCCCGCGTGCGCGTGCGTTGATCGTCGCGCGATTTTGGAGAACACGAATCCACGGCATCCCATTCCAAATAACGTGTAACGGTACGGCGCGTCGCTCGGCGAAATTGCATCGTGTTTTTTTTTTCCTCGCGGAAATTGCAATCCCACGAAGTATTATCCCGCAATTCGCAGAGAGAGAGAGAGAGAAACCTTTTTTTCAGCCCTTTGCAACCATGCAATCGTCGATAATGCGCCAAAGTTGTTATCGCGACTACGTGCACTGTTATTCTTTTTCACGCGCAGGTTTCCTCGAAGGACTCCGTGTTAGAAATATGGCACGGCAGTTCTCCTCCTCCGACCGGACAAGTCGTTGAGAACAGTTCTCCAGTTTTCTCTGTCTTATCCCTCTTCCACGGTTCTCCAAGCCGGTCTCTCGTTGACTTTTTCGTTCGCGCTTAGACGCGCTTAGACACGAGCCGGATTTCTTGTATTTCCTCAACAGTCGCCTTTCTCGAGACGTTTCTCTCCCCTTCTTTGTATTTCTCCACATTTCACTCTCGACAGTTTTTCGATAAATGTAACGGGACAGGCCTCGTTTCGTGTCAGACACTCATTCCCTAAGGGAAGTGATTTTCAAATTTCATACAACGATTTCAGTTGGTTGTTGACTTTTTCGGAATGCTACTTCTAGTTTTGCCTTCATCGTTGTTCTCCTCGGTAGTTTTCTCAGTACTTTTGTCTCGTTCTCTTGCAACATAGTAATGCTTCGTGAAGGAAATTTATGTATTATTGCGACGAAAACGCTCGGTGAAAGCAAAAACTTATTTTTATTTTCTTGAATAAAGTATATTATATTTACTGCAAAGAACTAATATTTAAAATAAAAAATAGAATATTGCTCGAAAACATTTAAATATGTCGAAAAAAATACTGCCATTCCTAAATGAATAAATTATAATTGATATAAAAATATACATAAATTGACGGGCTAGTAAGAGCAATGACGACGCAGTTTTTGGAGCGCAATGTTAATATAATATAATCTATTATAGATAATTACATAAAATTGTTGACGTCCGAACGTTTCGGCTTGTCTTCAAGCCATCTTCAGCGGATTCTTAAAATTATATCATATTAACATTGTGCTTCAAAAACTGCGTCGTCATTACTCTCATTAGCCCGTCAATTTATATATTTTTATTTGTTTATTATATTGAAAGCCCTAATCATTAATTTGTTACTTGCTTTATTTAACCTTGTTTATAATTGATCTCTTTTCAACATTTTCCTTTTCCTTTGCTGTAAAATTTATAGTCGAGAATTTCCAGGAAATGTATATTAATAAATCAGTTCTTCGTTCGCGATGAGCGAACAAATCTGTACGTATACTCGCACAAATACCAACCTCTTTCCTCGCGTGTCGTTTGATTTCTTCCTCTCTTTCTCTCTCACGAGACTCAACATCGCGGGAAGTGTGCGCGACGTTATCTCTTCGATTTCTCTAAGGGGGAAACGAATTTAAATTGTCGATCGCGAGCGATTCCTACCATCGTTCACTTTCCCTGAAACGCGCTTGCCTTCTGTCTCTCTTCGACTCTCTTCCTCTCGCTTCTTTTGCTTTTTTTCTCCTGCCGTGGCTTCTTCCACGTTGTGGTTCTTTGTGCTTAACCGAGGCTCGCATCATGAACGTTCTTCCTTCTTCGGAGAACGCAATGCGGCTGACGAGCGATTTGCGGAAGGGACTCGTGATCCGCGAGGCTTCTGGAAGAGGCCAACGGAGAACGGAGATCGAGCGTATGTCTTGCGTATATACGTGCCGTTAAAGGAAAATCGAAACGACAGATCCGTCGATCGATTCTCGCGAAAAGATTCCCGTTACGGATAAAATTACGTACAAGAGTGATACGGGTCGAAAGGCTACGCAATCTGCATTTTGCTCTTGCATTTTTTTTCTACATTTCTGCACCTCAGCAACAAGATTGTTGCGTGAGAATTCGCTTATGCCGTGCGATAAGATGCGATAAGGTACGCCACGTTGAACACGGGAAGCAAAATTTATCTTTAATGACTAACTGATGAAAAATCGCGCATCGGATAAATTGTCTTCTAGTTGCTTATTTTTGAATCTGGAATATTCTCGATTTATTAAAGATGCGTCTCAGAAACTTAGAAATATAATGCTTTTAAATATTATTAATAAATTTATTAATCTAAATAAACATATTTTTATTTTATTAAACATATTTTTTTCTAATTGGAAGTATTACCACTAGTACCACCAACGAATTTAGAGAATACAGAATATTATTTAACCTGAAAATATGTTTCAACGTCGCACCCCAACAGAAATTCTCCTCCCTTTATAACAGATAAATTATCTTGACATGAAGATATATATATTTCTGGAACGGGACGCACACACTGGGCACGTGCTGTCAAGTTTCCAGTGATATGCATCGGAATTTCGTTTCCTCGGGCGTAAATATCGATGTCGTATGCATGCCGTGGCTACGGCATACCTTCGAAACAGCCGAGGAGAGGTAGAAAGACGGCCGGGACAATGACAGAGGCAACAATGGCTTTTCTGTTTTGTGTTCCGGATGAATATAACTCTGGCTATTCAGGGGAGAGAATGTCGCGTGTTTTCCGTATCCAGGAAGTTATTATAGGCGCGCGGTATCGACGGACCGAACCGGAGAGTCAGCAGAATGATGCATCTGTAATTATCGATAGTCACTTATTGTAGAACTGCAAATTACATGACATACGTAGCAAATACTTTCGGACGTTTCTTACGATGAGACTTATTACGGGACTACCAATTTTGTCCGATAGCCAAGTGTAATCACGATAAAAAGTATATTAGATGTTTCGTGACAACGAATGTATGGTTAAAAATAATTTATGTGTCTCAAGCGATAGTATTACGATAAAGTTGAGTGAAGATTATGTTTCCGTTTATAAAAAATTATGGGAGAAGTTATGGATTAATGATTATCAAAAATACACGTAGTATTTTTATATCTTATGTACTTATCAGGTCGGAAGTATTGCTGTCATTCTGATGTAGCATAAAAATTGCTCACGTTACGAAAATTATCGTATGCAAATGTAATATTCATATAAATTTGTCAGTTTATTTTATTTCTAAATTTAGGACTACGATTATAACTATAATTGCGAATATCGTAAGCATCATAATTCTCTGTACCTTTTTATTTATTATAGAAGCGGAAGTAATAACCGAAGAAGAAAAAGAGAAAATAAAAAGGAAACTAATCAGCTCGCGCACGATACTAGATAACTATATTGTAATTACGTTAAAAACGAAGTTCCTCGGATACCAGAAGAGAGAGAAAGAGCGAGTATATTTTTAATACGATAAATAATATAAATATGATTGATGTTCCCTCATCGACCTGACCCTCCATTCATCATCTCCGCTCAATTGCTTTTCCCTCTTGACTGATCGCAGAGCTACGATACGCTGAGCAAGGGCAAGAAGTCGTGGAGCGTGCGGCTGGGTCTGTCGCGGCAACATCAGAACCCCGGGGATGACCCCGGCAAGGGTGGTTGGGGCACCATAAGCGGCGGCAGCGTGTTCTCCCGCCAGATGATCTACAACGGCGATCCGTGGCTGTACGGCACGGTCAGATCGTCGCGCCTTGCCGGGCATGACTCGCCGCGACCCTTCCTGACACCGCCACCGCCGGGTGCGGCGCCGTTGCTCGTGGTATGTTCCTGCCCGGAGTTCCTCACCGGCACCGTAAGGAAGCTCGGCAGCTGCCGCAAATGCGGCGGCCACCGGGTGGCTGGTTTGCCCCTCGGTGGAACCTGCCGACTGCCGTCGTCCTCGAGGTCTCGGCCGAGCCTCGCCGGTAAGTAAATTAAGTAAATTGCATATTTGCTTATTTTACCGATTATTCCGCGTCCTCGGATACCAGTGAACTGTTCACAGTACAGTTCTTCGCTCTCTCTCTCTAATTAATTTTACATCCTTGACTATTTTGCGGAGATTACTCTTTTTACCTTCGATAATTTAGTGAACGGTATCTTCAATATTCTTACGATACGTGGGATGGCTTTCTTGCTGTTGTATTGCCAAGACGTGTTAGAGAAAGAGATATCTACGAAAGAGGAATCTCCTGCTTCGTGAAATATTAGGGTATTGGTTTTGAGTTCGAAAGATAAGCGAGGGCGAAATGTAAGAGCTCTTGCCTATCGTGCCGCCGATGATGTTCATGCTCTAATTGTACGTGCTCTTCGTATTAGAGATTTTCTCCTTGCTCGCGTTCGAGATAGCACGCGTGCGGCGAAGCGCAGAAAGTTCTCGGCCACAGGCAAGATAACTGAATTTTATTCAGCGATGCTCTCGTGTACCTACTTCAGTTTGCATTTAAACCGTTTTAGACTAGATCATATCTTTTTGTTTACCGAGAGAGACGCTTCGAGACGTATACTACAAACGGTACTACAAACGGGCGAATTGTTAGAAATGTGGAGCAGCGACTTTTCTATCAGAGCAATAAATACTTTACACGCGAATGGTTTTCGCGATAGAAGTGTTTCTGCTATTATGTGAAATGTAAACGTTAACCATTATCTGATAATAACCATTATCTGATTATCCGCATTACATTTTTCAAGAGTACTCGATGATAAATAATAATAACAAATAGTTAAAAAAAATTATATTTTTTGTTTCTACATATAACTTATATTCCTTTCTGAAATGCTGTTTTCGTATTACGACAAATGAAATATCATACGTCAACACGTGAATATGAAAATATTCGATTCAGTGGCAAGCTCATATTGTTATCATATTAATACATAGCGTGATAAATTGTAAATTTAAAAGGATTAAGGAAATTCTAGAAGAGACGTGCGTTACTCTTGAGAGTATAATTTCTCCGATATCCATATTGGAAATCGAAATCAACGTCAGAAATTTCATTATTCGCGTTCGATCTGGAAATCTAGGTCGGCGTAACAAGTCGAGTCGAAACGGTTGTGGGACGGTTTCTTCTCGCGAGTACAACAGTTAAACGTATTTGTTAGGCGTGCTGAGGACAGCTATCGACGATCCGTACGACCAGATGCGACGGAACCGGCTGGTGGAACCGAGATCGCGGGCGCGTAGCATCTCGCCGCATCGACCGACCTCGCAGCGAGATTCCAGGAGTCAGAGCATGATATCGCGGACCGCCGCGAAGGAGCGGAAGGTCTCGACCGAAGGCACGTTATTGTCCTCGTCCAGATCCGAATGGTTCGACAAGGAGCCGAGTGCGGTTGTAAGCTACGACGATCGCAAATCGCGACCCGGTTTTACTAGCAGCGGCGGCGCGTCGTCCTCCGACGATTGGATGCTGGATGAAACTCCGGAGGGTCACTCGCGACCTTATTCTACCGCGACGTCCGTCAGGTTGACTCGCGTCTCAAAAAAGCCAACGAGAGAGACGAATCAGAGGAGGACCAACCAGGACGACTGGAAGAACGGAACAACAACGCCAATTTCTGCGGACTCGCGGAAAAGTATTCTCGAATGCGACGTGAATCCGTATCTGTTACTGAAGAAGCAAAAGGACGAGGACGATCTGAGCGACGATTTGTCGGATAACGCATTGGAGCAGGATGATCTCAGAACACGGTCCAGTTTGTTCGATTCGTCGAAAGTAAAGTCGATCGAGAGGATACCGAATAGAAATGCTGTAGCGGCGATCGGGGGTCAACGGATCAGAGTATTCAACGAGAGGCCCAGAGAGATATCGGATGACGATGACGACGTGCCACTACCAGTCACCAGGATCCCGATACCGAAAGTATCACCAAAGAGACCGCCAAGACGATTGAAAGAGGCCCGGCAAACACTGAAGAGCATTCTGAAGCGTGGTCGAATGATCGAAAGCAAAAGAAAGAACGTGCTCTTCAATGTCGATAACGTGATATTCGCACCTGAGAAGCCGTCCGAGGCGACACGACTCTCGTGGAGCAGAATCGGCAGAATCGTTAATTGTGACAAGGAGCAGCGAGACAACAGCTCCGAGCCTAAAAGGGAGGAGGAGGAAACGCCAATTGTGCCGCAGGAACAACAGGAAAAACATAATTTCATCACAATCCCAAACATCAGGGACCCGAAGGTGGACAGAATTAGATACAAGGAGCCAAAAATCGTACCGGAAGTAAAGAAAACCGCGCCATCTGGTCCCGACAGAATCAAGATAGACAAGTTCGTTCCGTCTAAGAAATTCGATCGTTTCACCGCGTTCAAAAAACAAAACAAGACTGGCAGCGAACCGCAATTCTCACTCGACAATTCACTATCCTCCTCAAAGATCGATCCCAGGCAGCAGGAGAGGACATTACCGGAAGAAAGGAGATTGCCGGAGAGAACCGTCAGGCTCGAGGATGAGACCGAGCTGGAAATCGAGATTGAGGAGCTGAAGGATCGTCTGCCATGTATCGCCGTGGACGAGAAGGATCTTATCCTAAAGTCCGAAGGTAAGGTTCTTCTGAGTTATTATGAAATCCTTAAATCAATTTTAAAACAACATTTTACAATTAATAAAACCTACACTGTTAGAAATGTTTCCTTTACATGTAAATAAAGCTCGTAGTTATGAACGAAATTAAAAGTAATGAATGATTTAACTGAAAACTAAGTTACAATAGTTACTTAAATGTAATGAAAGTGTACATGAAATTTCATAAAATTTTATGAAAAGCACATTACATTTCATAAAGTTTTATGAAATATATATTAAATTTCACGTACATGTACACAAATATACTTTTCAGTACATGTACACAAATATATTTTATAAATACATTAAATTTAATGTAATGTCATGAAATTAAATTCAAATTGTGTAACTTAAAAGTATATTAAATTTCATGAAATTTTTAATAGTGTATATTAAAAGTTCATGAAACTTCATGACATTTTTAACAATGTAGGCCAACAAATTTAAAGGTTTAATACGATAATTTTATCGTTTTATCTATGAATTGGCATATCCTCTCTTTTTTCTCTCCTTTCTCTCTTATACTATGTTAAATTTGAGAGAAATATATACTTCCCATTCTAGGAATAAAATTTTATTTCATTATTATAAAAGGATTCTTAAAAAAGGATTTTTCTTTTATTAGAATAAAATTTATAACATAACTTTATAACATAATTGTAACAAATACTTAACAAAAATAATCTTACGTTTTAAGAATGAGAAAACTTAATCTGACTTTTTGTTCTCTTTCTCTCTTTTATCTTTTGAGTGGGAATTTTTTTTATACTGTATTATTTGACACGATAGAATATTTATTTATGTATTCATAATTTCTTTAAATTACTTGTTTTATGAACATGATCATATAATTCAAACACGTATCATTTCTTCGAGATATTGTTTATAGATAGATGCGTTCTTTATTTTTACGCACCAGTTATAATCTTCTGACGCGAGACGCGTCATATATATTAAACGCTTCACGGTGATGTTCCCGGACATGTAATCTATTTCTCAAAATATTAGTGTCAGATTTTCGTAATAACATACTGTTATCTCAAAGCCGTATTAATAATATACGTAGAAGTAAATTAATGATCAATCTCTCTGCGGTGATAACTACAACCGGTCAATTTATCGCTGACGGGGCTAGTCGCCAGCGTATCGTCTTCGCCTCGAAGACGATACGCTGGTCATCTAAGGGTTAATCTCATGCGGAAATTAGCGGCTTAAAAGTATAGCTCGGCTGTTTCATATCGTGAATAGGAATCTTGGTCCATCGCGGATCGATAAGCTTGCACCGACTCATCAGCCCTTATCGTGTTATCATCATCGGTCACGATCCTCCTCTCCTCCGGCATATTATGCTAATGATACGCGTGATTAATGGACCGTTGTGGTTGACACGACTTATCAGGCATCCCACAACTTTCGAAAAAAAGTTCAAGGATAACGGCTCGCGCATGCTCCTTTTAACGACATACAGTTTTCTCGAGGACTTTAATGACCAGCGACGCGATTTCTTTTCGGGGAAATACAGATGAAAATATGAATGTGGAAATTCTTCTTCCTCTCGCGTAGATAATGATCGTTTCTGTTAATTACATAAATAGCCGTAGATGTTTATCGTGCGCAAAGTTTGGCAAGTTAACGTAAAAGCGAATTAATATTGGATACTGGCTGGAAGGCGTGACTGCGAGTAACCTTAAGACGGCTTTGCCGATGACAAGAGGAGAAAGGTTAGCAGATCCTGACGTCCCTGAGTCGTATCTTCGAGTTGTTTGGCTCATTCTTAAAAGTAGCCTAAAGGAGCCACGCGTTGTGTCTGGAGCATTCGAAAGTGTGTAAAGTCAGGGCTATAGCTGGCATCAAGTTGAAAAATTATCCTGCTTACTCCAAAAATACATTCTGAATTTTTAATATATAGGGTTACATATTAAACGAAAGCTCGCTGCGTCTTCTTAAGTATAGAATGCACAAAAAGATACTCTCTTTCAAAGTCACAACACGCGAATATTTATTAAATCAGTCATTTATGTTAATTTATTTTTTGTCCACACGTCATAACCGATAGCAAACGATATTTTTATGCAGAGACGACGACTTTTTGCCATCTATCATAATGGTAACGCATAACTATCTCTCTCAGCTTTCTCGAATGAGGACGTTAAATTAACTGTTTATATAATAATTTTTATCCAAGAATATCTTTTAAATTTTAACAACTGTTGTCACGTATTTATCGCGAAGCGAATGATATTTTAGAGACATTATCATGCTGCGGGCTCGCGTTTCCGAGCATTCGTGATGAAAAAGAGAGAGAGGCCGCGAAAGTGGACGCGTGGGAAAGATACGAAACGCTCGGGGACAATGCGAGCAGCGGTTGTCCGCCTTATATGGAACGACGTGAACATATTTATCGACGTGTCGGTGGCGGCGTATCTTAAACGCCTCGCCGAAAGAGGAGGAGGAATAGTTACATACTAATTCGATCGGTGACGATTCGATTCGATCGTCGTCTATTTTTTTTAAAAAGGAAAGAGGAAGATGCGCGTATTTCCCGATTACAATCGGTATAAACACGATTTCGCTGATCGCATCGAGAGCGTGCTCGCACGTGCTTCCGATAACAAAGTGCATCACGTAGCTCCGGTTTGCGAGATTTTCGCGATATGCGAATTCCAGAGTCGCGGAAGTTCGCTTCACGATTGAAAATATAATTTTGTGAAAGTCTAGTGGCTTCCGACTAAGTATGAAATAATTTCCATCGGCAATTTCTTTTGCTATTCAATTGCTTTTGCTTGAAGATACATGTTGTTTTATTGTACCAAGATTATATCGAGTGCGATATTTTGTTGAAATAGAAAGAAAAATTCATATAATTAGATCAGGCGTTAACTGTGAAAAGAGATTAGAAAATGAATTTATTTCCCATTTTTCTAGCAAATTAAAAAAAAAAACGAATTTTTCTTAGAGCATTTTCTAACAAATTTTCTAGTAAATCTTTTTTAGAAAAATTATTTAAGTATATTTTCATCGGAAATATTTTGCTACTTCAAAATATAAGTTGGGACACCGTGCACGTTGGGACACCGTGCACCAAAAAGGTGTTTTCATTAAAATGGTAACTTTTTACTCGAACAATATCAAATAATTTTCTACGGCAAAGTTGTAGCCAATGACCATACCTTTTTATTGGTATTTTTTATTTAACGTCATTCGCATCCGTTTCAATACCACACACCAAAAACAAAACCCGTCACAACCTGCACGACATTCCCTTATATTAATATATATATATATATAAAGATTAAAAAGGAAAGATTTAAAAAGATTTAAGACATAGAAAGAAAAATTCCGATAATTAGATTCAACGTTAAGTGTGAAAGTGCGATTAGAATATATATTTCTTTTTCATATATACAGCAAAGTCTTTTTTGTTATCTATCATTTCTAAGATTTTATTCGCGAGTCTTCGTTGATTTTCCACGTTGCTATTTCACGTAATTGGATCTTTCTTGAAAAGGGCTTCGGAATCGGGTTTGACGTGACGAACGGATTCGAGAATGTAGAGCTCGTGGGGCAAATTGAGTCTGCATGCGGACACGAGATAAGACGTGACGAGAAAAAGTCGTGCGAATTAACTCGGATGATTGGCGGTAATGTCGGCGTGCTGAAATTGTACGCCGATTTGTACGCGGTTCGTTTAAGTGCCGATCTCGACAGGAAAAAATGAGAATTACGTGAATCCGTTCTATTAATAGAACGAGCGTTGCATTAACGACTCTTTACGTACGTCATATTAATTAGTATTGCGATTAATTGATATTTCGCGCGATCTTCACTCGCCGTCATGAGTCATGTTCAATGCTAAACAGCGATTATAATAGTAGTAATACAAAAAAATATTGTACATGTTATGATGCAATAATAATTGTACGATACCACGTGCGTAATGAAGTGCATGCCGATGCACTTTTTGGATGTCTTTTTGGATGTTTTGCTGGCGATACGTCGACTGATCGAAGCGAGTTAGCATGTAGCTCAGCAGTTATGCTTCAATAATCGAGTATGGTAGTAAAGTTTGTGTCGAGCTAGCTGACAGTTTCTCTCGGAGCGACGTTGAAAATTCATTCTTAGAATGAGACTAAAGCCCCGTTACACCAATATTGGCTAGCGTTGATCCTAATTAATGAAATGTCTTCTTACGGTAGCTATGGTACTCTCGAGTAATTTATAGGCATCTTCAGAGAATTGAATGCAAGAGAGCGACTCCAAGTATGCAGGGAATACATAACGCATTACAGCTGTTTTCGTAGTCTGATCTCTCTGACAATCACCCTTTGCAATTAAATTCTTAATTAGAAAATTTATATAAAATTATATAATTCAACTTTCTCCTCAAATATTATGTAATTTATTCCGTGTGTCATGAAGAAATAAAAAAAAAAAAATTTGCGCAAGAAATGTCGATGTGAAATTAACAACATATTTTTGAATATCTTTCTTCCATATTTTATGTTTGGTTCGGCCTCGATGACCGCTCGTGAAATGCGTCGTGAACCTTTTATGCTCACGGCGCTATGTGTGTGACGGAGAATAAAACAAATCGCCTACGACGACTTCCGGTGATCGTGTTTCCGGTGTAAATGCACTGCGACAACATGTTAGATAACTGCAGGCGAGCGAACGAGCGACCGAGACGTGGGCGCGATGTAGCGAAGTTTCCTCTCCTCTCCACGTCCTGCATCCGCTTTGTTATTTATCGCTTTCATACTAATATTATACAAATCTTGCGAATTAATCTTGCGAAGAAAGTCACGAAATGCACTTCTTTGGAAAATATAATAATTTATTATATCACGACAATTGCAGTTATGTGAGATGCAACTTACAAATTTCTTTTTAAAAACAAATTTAAGATAATTTTTTTGATTAAAATTTTTTTTTTATTTTAAAATATAATTTTAAATTTCAAATCACATGGAAAAGGCGCAATTAAATACTGGTATCGGTTTTAATATCCCTTTTTTTTAATTTAATACTCGGAATGTATAACACTCTCAGTGGAATCTAAAGACAGAATATCTCCATTCATTGCTTTGTACAATCTTCGTTTTTTCTTCGCGGCGCATTTTAATTAGTTACTTCCAGTCTACTTTCTAAGCTCAGGCACGAGCAAACTCGGTGCGTTCGAATTATAAAATCTAAACGCCGATTTCTTTTCCCAAGCAAGAATCTTTTTACGCTCGTTTCTCCTTCCCGTGCCGGCGAAGAGTCTTCATGCAAGCGCGAGATACGTATCGCGGATTATTTTCGTTCAGTTTCACGTTCTGTATTGCGCGTACAGTAATTCGGTAGTAATGTAATAACACAATGACGATGATTTACACGGGATTGCTTTCGCCACGCTCTTTCCACTTTGAAAATTAATAACTGCAGCCAATCTTCTCGTAATTAAATTGAAGCGTGTCTGCGCTGTTCGGATCATATTTAAATATATGAAAATTAAAATTTTGATTTGCTGTTTCGTTATTAATTAACAATTTGAATATAATCTCGGATACGATCTTCTTAATATATCAGAATTGTTAATTAGAAAACTGTAAAAGTGAAATGAATCAAACGAAATTCAATATTATAATATACATTCAGTTGGATACGCATATTTTATATAAGCTTGATGCAGCATGATCAAATATAAATAATAAAAAATAAGCAAATAAAAAATATTAAATGTAAGTGAACAAAAAGGATGTGTGAAAAAGATTTTCCCAGTGGGTACTCGATGAAATTCAGGGATCGCTATCGATTATAAGCACGTGCAGCGCGTATAATGAATGCACCTGATCATGCAGCTCGTGGGGAACCTTGACTCTTTCGCGCCGTCGTTGTTTACTCACGGATCTCATAAATCATCGGTTCGTTCCCTTGATCCGCGCGCGCATGGTCCAGAACCATGTAATTATATGCTTCTTAGAGATCTATCACGTTTTCACTCGTTTGCGCGGACGACGAGGCGGCTGTGTGGCTTGATAAACCTTTTTCACACTGCAGCGATTCATCGGTCCGTACATCATCAGCGATCTTCGTTTTGCACGCTGTGGCGTAAATCCTCGCGCGAACGAGGAACCTGGTTCATCTCGTGCTTTTCTTTCGTAGAAGAGCGGCTTGTTGCTTAGACTGTTTCAAAAGGATGATCTTTTAAGCGTGGCGCACCTCTCTCTTTCTCTCCCTCTCCATGTTCACTACTTCTTTTTTCTTGACCTATTGTTTACATTTCCTACGCATGATGTAAATGTGCGTTCTTTTTGCAACCGCCTTATTTGCCGGATAATTGCTTGAAACTCAGGGAAAAATGCGCATTTTTTTCTTCGCATCTTTCAGTAGCGAACTTTAAGCTAAGGAATTTTAGATAACTGTAATACTCCAATATTAAATTTCAAATTTTAGCTTTTTAATAAAAATTTTAGGTATATATATTAGTTTTTATATAGTTATATATTTTATATAATTATATTATTATATAAAATTCTAAGATATGATATACAGAAATAATGAATTTGAAAATAATTTTATTTAAATTATCAAAATAATTATGTAGCACACTCGACCTAGTTCTTAAAATGTTATTTATTTGCAGCATTGTCATTAACGTTTAAATTTTTACATGATTATTTTGACATTTTTGTTTATAAGAAAAATATTTTCAGATCTGTATTAAGTTAAATTTTTAGATTTTTCAATAAAATTGTTCTTTTCGCATAAATTAAAAATGAGGCAAGTGCATTTATTATTTTTGGAAGTATTTTATGAGGCACTTGTACTGACGTCAAATTTGGTGCTATGCTGATGATCATGCTTAAATCTGCACAAAGAAGGCTCATCAGTGGCACAATTCTTAGTTTTGCAAAACCTCGCGGCGGCGGCAGCTCATCTTTTCTTTTACGTGCGTGAGGTTGATCCGAGTCATAAAGCCATAAACGAGGCGGATCGGCGATTTGCGCAATCGCTTTTGCGACCGGATAATCGCACGCGTCTCAGAAATTCCTGACGGCTGCATAATAAAAGTGGAGCAGCCGTGGAAAATCCGTTGAATTTTTTCGCGGTGAGAAATTCTAAGCTCGTTCACTCGTGAACTACCCAAAATTAGTAACTTTCACTGATCGTTAAGAGACGCGTTGAAAACATCTTTGACACATGCTTTGTATTAACTTTGCGTTTGATATTGGCGTAATAAACGATTTGAATTTTAACGAATTATATTGAAAAATCGAAGAGGATATTCTTGAGTAACATTTGATAAGTAAATTGTTCTGTTTTTAATACCCGTTACAAATTCTCGAAGTTACGAATATAAAAAATTATAATTCTGCAAATAAAAATGCAGATACCTTCCAAATTCTATTTTGAAGTAAATATATGTAATAGGAAACGGTACAATTATATTATAAAATCTATTTTGAATCGCTAGAAGTACAAATACATTCGCACGTTAACTTCATTGGGACTTATCGGGATGTACAATGCGATTGTTTTACTAGAAAGAATAAATTGAATATATTTTCCTTCTGCAAATGTAATTATACATTATTATGAAGCCATAAATCTGCTAAAAAATAGCATAAATTTTTTCATACACGCGTCCGAGTAAAATTTAGTATCAAATTGCCGAGCGCACTTTTCACGGATATCCAATTTCAACTTCATGCTTCACATGTGCGGTTTTCCTTCCGGAGGATTTCAGTGTTCTCCAGACCAGTGAAACAAACAGGAATTCTCACTTTGCGCAAGGGGAAAAGAAATGCCTCTATTTCATCAATACAACGGCATATAAAACAACATACAAAATAAAAAAAATAAAAGAAGAAAATAAAGCATCGCGCGAATTTCTGATCATAAAATTAAATGACATAAATTGCTAAATCCTTCACAGTTTGAATTTAAGAATTGTAGAATTTTTATTATAACATAAACATGATGTACTAGTTTTTATAGTTCAGTTTTATTACTAATATTAGTCGGTTTTATTAAATTTTGTAAATAGTTAAAGAGATCCGCTAGATAAGAAAATTATATATTTCACTATAATATCATTGACAATTGATTTTCGCAACTGAATATATAATTTGTTTTTATAATTGAAAATAATTACGCTATTAAGATAGTCTTTCGAGTCTTATAACAGGAAATATAGATTAATATTTTTTTTTCCGAACCGAATGTCTGAAAAGGAGAACGGAAATATATTCTACTTAATTCTTCTAATTTTTTTATTTTTTAATATTGTATATTGAGCTTTATGCATTACATGTGTCTTGATATAGTTTAAAAATTGTAAATACGGATATTAATCGCAATAAACATGTTCTTTTTCGATATTACAGTTTATGTTTAAACAATACAATCATTAAAAGATAAATTTATACATCGTAGAATTAAAATTCCACATTACTTTTTTTAATTATCAGTTGATTTCTTTTCGATCGCTGTCTGCAGAGAACTTGAGAAAATCCTTTTTAACGCGGAGTCAAAGCGACCGGTCGTTCAGTAAACCGGAGATCTCGGCGGGTGATGTCCTGTTCTCGGATACGATGCGCTTCAGTCTCAGCAAAAAGATCAAGGAATCTTCAACGTCATCCACGTGCGCAGTTTCGCACGAGGATATTGATGAGGAAAGTTTGCCGAGAAGAAAAGGCGAGACGGAGGAAATCGAGGAAGAAACGGGTGATAAATTTAAGAAGTCCGATCGCGAAATCGAGACCAGCAAGAACATTGAAAAGATTCCTGAGAAGACTGCCGATAATGTCGAAAAGGAGGTTGAATCGCCGCCTGACGCGCGCAGCGATATTTCCGACGCAAGCAATGAGCATTTCCGTACAATGAGACCTACGAGTTGGTCTCCACCGCCCGGTAGGCAGAAGCATCGTTTCAAAATCGGTGACTCTAACGCGGATCTGGACGAAAGTCCCGCTAACTCGATTAAGGATCATCGACGAACGATCTCCTCAGCGTCGACGGCGTCGTGGAATTCGACGAGTTCTTACGGTTCCTCGAAGATCGAAATCAATTCGCCCGAAAGCAACGTCTGCAAGATCACGGTGAGCCCGCGTTCGTCGCCGCTGGTACATCGGTTGCAGATCGGTCCGGATTCCGGTCCGAAAGGCGCTAGAAGAACGTCCATCCTTATCAACGGCGATCAAAATACAAACGCGGAACTGGTGCCAGGTAATAAAGTAACTATAAGCGTCGGCGGAGAGGATAGCGTATGCAATCCGACGGTGATCTCTGTAAACTCGGCGGATAACGTGTGCAATCCGCCGAAGTCCGTGGAGAATCGCACTCTGGTGATACTCCAAAATTACAAATCGAATATCGTAGTCGAGTCGGCGAATGACGATTCGCGATCCAAACAGATCGGGAAGGATCACGTCGTCGAAAATGGCGAGACGAAGATGAATGGCGAAGTACCGAAGTCGTCCAGCGATGATACTTTCTCGTTGTGTCGCGACGTGGAACAGCCGACGACGAACTTCGAGAAACAAAAGAGGCTGAACGTTGAGATTCAATCTTCTAATTCTAATAAGTCTTCGAGATTTTACACATTGGATGAAAAAACGGTGCGGCCGGAGTCCAAGACGCAATTCAAGGATGAAACCTCTAAACTGTCCGGTTTGTCCAAGGAGGCTCTGATCTCTAAGCTACTCGAAGATTCCTTACGAAAGGCTCGCGAAAACGGTGAAATCCTGGACGAAGACAGCGGCCAGGTCATCCTAAAGATCCTGAAGCAGAGCTTGCTGAAGAGTAAAGAGTACGAGAGTTCTGAGTCTACTCTAGAAGCAAATTATTCGCGCTCGTCCAGCCTGAATTTGGATAGTGACTTCATCTCGACGAATCTCTTCCTTGAAGAGAATCCATACGAGGTGATCAAAGAACCGATCTACGAGGAGATACCCGACGAGCCGCCACCGTTACCTTTGAGTCCGCCACCTACGGAGGATTACATCAAAGACAGAATTTATTTCGGTGATGTCGAATATTACAAGAAAGTCACGCCGGGCCAGTTTCTTGGTCCTTATTTATCCGAGGAAGTTTTTAAGAAGTCCAACTCGGAGGATCTGGCTGAGACCTACCTGTCCAAGAGTCCCGAAGACTTCTTCAAAAAAATGTCAACGTCGCCCGAGGACGAGAATAACATCTCCACCAAGTTTGAATTATTGAGTTTTCTAATGGATTCAAAGGATCACGAGCGTCCCGCGGAGGAGGAGGAGGATGAAGACGAGGACGAGGAGGATGACGCCGAGAGAGACCTAGAGGCTCTATACGAGCAAAAGGAGACCAGCTTGGGCGATCTCAGTTCCAAGAGTTCGCAGATCTCCAACGTGTCCGACAGCAGTGAGGAATGCAACATTATCCTGACAAGTTCACCGGAGACGCTGAAGGTAAGTTCGAATCGCTACCGATTGGCGATTCGAATAAAACTTTTTTCGAGATTTCGGAGATGTAAACATGCGTGCTAACTTGTGGGATTCCAATCGATGCTTCTTATCGTTTTTCACAGTCAAGAACGGTCGATATTGAGAGAACCGACAGTGGGGTCGGGTCTGAAAGCAGCCAAGCCAGCAGCACGCGCTGTGTCGCGAGACGTTGGAGAACGGGCAATGTTTCCTCCGGTCCGGGAAGCCTCCTCAGCGGAATGCCGCAGGTGATTTCCGGGGCTACGAAGCTGTGCGAGGATTGCGAGCAGCGGCTGGACCCGCTGATAACAGACAGGTGAGCTTGAGAAACTTGAAACCGGGAACCGTTATAATTTTGATAGGTTTGATATCTGGTGCTACAGATACGAGAAAACGCCTCGATATCTTGATGGATATACCGCTCTCACATTTTAACTTCGCGTCTTTATAGTTTCATATCTCGTTTGAGTCTCGCCGGACGCGTAAATGTACTACAAGAGCTTCTTGAAACTCGTTCTTAACGCATCTCACATCCTAAATCGTACGCTGTTATCACTCCCAGCCAGATAGCGCGATGATCCGGAGAGAGAGGATATAACGGTCCGGAGTCCTCGCTAGAGCGTATCTTCCACGGCTGTGCGACCGAGTTTCGACCGTGAGAGATTCGGTTTACTGCGAGCTCCGCGCGGGATTCGCTCGATTCGCCTCTGAACTATAAATCCACAAACAAAGTGCCGTTCTGCGTTCCTGCCTCCCAGGAGTAAATCCCGCGAATCGAGGAACGAATGCCGTTTCGTTACGGTCGCGGACTTTTCACAGCGATCCACCTGCGCATCCGTCACAGCGACCCGTACCGATCTTCTTCTCGTGAGAAATCAATCGGGAAGATTGTCCTCTCTCTCGAATTGACGCATCGATTCCCAGAAACACGAGCTCTCTGATTAATTTACGCTTACCTCACCTGTCTGTATCTATATCGTTTTTATCGGAGCAAGGCTATTGAACGCATTTAGAATTCCTATCTGAGAATCCACTCGACTAGATTACGCGACAAATGCAGCACGGGAGAGACAGTGGGCCACTTTCTCCCGCCATCGATTTTATTTGTCCGAGAGCGAAAGTGTCGTTATCGAAGAGCGCAGTTGACGCTTGATGAATGGATAATGCAATATGCGTCTGGCAAGTTGCAATAGTCACTTTCATCCGCGATCGTAGATCATACATACAAATTCGTAACAGTCGCGATCTCCTTATTTGATTGCTTTCGCTTTCAGCTGACGTTAAGAAAATCTCTTTTAATAGCAATCTTATTTAATGTTCGTCTTATCGTGGCGTCGCGCAGATATTTCTATTTTTTTTCTGTTTTTTTTTTTCCAGCGGTGTCGTTTATGCGCCTTTCGTGTGCAGGAAGTGCTCGAAGAAGCGCGCGGAACGAAAAGAGATTATCACGGAAATCGTGGAAACCGAGCAAAAGTACGGCAGAGATCTACAGATCATACTCGAGGAGTTCCACCGGCCGATGCTAAGAGCGGGCCTTCTCACGTCGGAACAACTGTCGGCGATCTTTCTGAACGTCGAGGAGTTGCTTGAGCACAATCTCGTTTTAGCTGAAAAATTGAAGGATAGCGTGGAACTCGCTCAGGTAAGGAACTTGCGAAATATATTTCTTTGGATCCTTTTGGATACGCGAGCGTGATTTATGTTGCGATATTTTATTTTCTTCATCGTGTAGGAATCCGGGGACGAGGATCTCTTGACAGTGGACGTGGGCAAGATTTTCCTCGAGTCGGAAAGGATGCTTCACGCTTTCGAGAGTTACTGCACGCGTCAAGGCAGTGCCAGTTTATTACTACAAAATTTGGAGAAGGAGAAGGAGCTTCTTCGAATCTTTCTCAGGGTTTCTCAAATGGAAAATACAGTTTTGCGAAGGATGAACTTGAACTCCTTTTTAATGGTAATGTCACTCAGTTCAATATTCACGAATAAAGAATATAAATCTTACGTTCATAATTTTGCATCTTTTTTTTTCAGGTTCCTGTTCAAAGAGTTACGAAGTATCCTCTGCTTCTGGCACGTTTGTTGAAAGCGACACCCTCTGTTCGACCTGACATCCAAGAAGCAAAGAAGAGGCTTAAGCAAGCTCAAACGAACATCGAGTTACATTTGGAACACATGAATGCTGTAAGTATATTGTATTATACAAGTATAATACAAAATTGAAAATAAATATGCACTTAATTAATAGGAGGCAAAGGATGTTACGTCGACAAAATTGTGGAGGAGAATATCGATTATTCAAAATGGTAGACGGTCTGTCGGCGAACAGGATATGGTGAATATCAAGCTGAGGAAGGTGTGTTTTATTTAATTAAGTAACTTTATTTTATACTTATTTAATTTCGAAATGTTAATTAATTATTTAATTCTCTAATCATGCTGTTAACATTTATAAAATTTACGCTAGATGGCCGTCGAGATCTTAGAATGGGCACACGAGGAAGCTAGGTTTGTTCTCGAAGGACGTCTTCTGGTGGCGCAGCCGACTGACAATAACTGGAGACGCGGTCGAACTGTCAAACTCTCGCCTGTTACTGCCATGCTTGTCACAAATGGCAAGGTAAATATATATGTGTATCTTTAAATGTTTTATGAAACAATTTTTGTGTATAAATAAATAAATAAATATAAAAAATTTTTATTTTTCAGTCGAATGCCGACTACTCCGAATTTAACGATGACTCGCTCTTTCCAAAGCATATAGGTATCAAGGAAGCTACCCTACTTCTGGTCAAAGAGAAACTTGGACGATATTCTTTACTACGAGTGAGTTATTAATATATTTCACACATTGTGACTTTCTTATCGCCTCGTAATGATATTAATCGCGCGAATCCGTTTTTTAACTAACGGTATCATTTCAGGAGCCACTGTACCTCGATAAATGCATAGTATGTTGTGAAACGGATCTCGAAGATTATTTCGAGATACAAGAGTTGTCTTCTAAAGAGACGTTTATATTTAAAGTAAGATTATTTAATTTAATTTCAAGTGCAGATCGAGATGATGAATTTTAATTGCGAATTATTGACATTGATACAAATAAACTGATTTATTATAGGCAGAAGATGGCGCAAGAACGAAAAGATGGTGTAGAACGTTACAGGCTCACGCGCAATCCCTTGGCGCTTGGCGCAAACGTCGAGGGGCCCTTCCTAATATCATGATCTGTGGTGTAGCGAGGAACTAACAGGCTTAGATAATAACGCATCCATTTAACTCATTCTTAAGCAACACTGAAATTTGTCTACAGTGCGAAGAAGTCTAAGCGATTGCATATATTCATGTACATGATCTTCAGATAAATTAGTAACGATTTATTGCGAAGAAAGAACGCTAGACCAAAGGATTTCCTCGGCTTGTTGACACGCGGCTGTCGACGAGCGATACGAAAGTCTAGTTCTTACCGAATTCGAGATATAACCATCTGTGTTCGGTTATTACAGTACGTTGCAGAAACTTGAGTTTCCTACGACACTGTAAAATAAAGTACTACGTGGCCTTGAAAGTCGCGCACAATTCCATCGATTCCTAAAGAATAATTTTAAGTACATATATATAATATATGTCTGCATATATATATATAGGACTATTTAATATTAATGATTAAACCCTTCAAAAAAAAAAAGATGACGAGTAGCTGTGATATTGACCGGTGTATTGGGTATCATTTTCTTTTCACAGATTATTTACAGATGTTAAAGTACTTTATCTGCCGCATTTTCCATCTGGGATTCTTTTTACCAGTATCGCTTTTTGCGATATTAATAGGGGTAGATTTTATTAGATTCGAGGTCATAAGGTTCGCAGTTTAAGCATCGAGGAATTTGCATGAATCAATGTCAAGGATACAGGGTGCCGTATACATTTTGTATAATCGGCGTACATCAACAATTTGTAAAACTATCGGAATACTATTTTCGTTCCTCCGGTTCTTTCTCTCTCTCTCTCTCTCTCAAAACAATTAACAGTATTTTTACACATCTAACACAAGCAAAATACAAATTGTACATTGTACTATATTTTTATTTAAGAATTAAGCCATACTGTGTATATATATAAATGTATATTTACAGATTTCCTCACACAGTTCTAACTAAAAATTCATTGTAACGAATTAATTTGCTGCATTACAACCTACGATTTAATAAAACTGAAATTTGATGCATGTTCCGAGTGTGAATCGTCTTGGGCACTCATTTCCTCCAGCATTTCCTCCGTACAGTCCTGTACTACAACATTTTTCGTATTTGTCATCGGTAGTAAGTGCCGAGATGTGCGATATTTATACAATTCAAGCTCTGGATGTTTCTCCACTAAATATTTGTAAGCGGTCGCTAGCCTGTCAATATCCTCTATGACAAGTTGCGTCGACTTGAGCGTCGGATCCAAGTCAGCCAATTTGTACATCATCAAACCTAAATCTTTGCGGCAATCCTTCGGGAATAGAGTTCTGTAAGAAAAAAAAAAACTTATTTATAATTTCATTTATTATGATAGTGGTAAATCAAGCTAAACAAACTTACTCGATGCATCGTATGCTATACTTCTGCCTGAAACTGAACACGTGCCTCGTTATCATTTCAAAGAATTTAAAATTGTGCTGCGTGCGTGGTTTGACTAATGGCGTAAATGATACCACTCCGACATCGACATCCGGTTTTGGAACAAAAGCTTTGCCTATAAATTATAAATTAAAGTATAAAGATTCGTAAAATAAATTTATGTAATAAAGTGCCATTCGATTACCGGGTATAATGAAACGAAGTACTGGAAATGTCCAGGTTTGTGCCATTACTGACAGCCTGCATCGTTGGCTTTCCATCGGTTGAGCTACTAAACGTTCCGCTACCTCTTTTTGGAACGTCAACGTCATTTTCGTTCTGCCGAACGCCCAAGGCCCACGTTGTTCGGCTATCGCGTGTAACCACTCGATTATGAGATGTGTCGATACACTGAATGGTAAATTGCCTATGAGAAAAATATCTGGAGATTTATCATTCCAATCCCTCTTCTTTTCTACCGGAAATAGACTTTCTATGTTTGTCTTCAAGATATCGTCGTATAATATATCCATCTTCCCATTAATCGCGCCAAATGAGTCCGCTAGCATATCTAAAGTCGGTTTAAATCTTGGATCTTTTTCCACAACTACTAATCGTTCAGGGAGCCTTCTCAGGATAGATCGGGTTAATCCACCTGGACCGGGACCGACTTCTAGTACTTGGCTTCCAGCGAATATTCCTGCCTTTGCTGCAATTTTGTTGGTTAAATTCTGGTCCAGAAGAAAATTTTGAGACAAACGTTTTATGGCACTCAAGCGATACAGTTTCAATATATCTCGTATAGTTGGAAGCGGTGGTAATCGTGGAGTAGACATCTTCAAACGTTAATCCTATACAGACTTGAAATGATTGAAAGTATGATTCTCCAGAAGAAAAAAATATTACTTTATAAGCTTTCTATGTTATATGAGCAAAAAATATAAACTTTTTAATGCAATAAGCCATAAACTTTTTTATTCACATTTCAAACAAAATAACTTTTTATGTAGCTTTCTCGATCGTCTTTTCCGGTATTTCAAAGTCATCTAAGAATTTTTCTTGTTTAACTGCATATATTGTATAAGTATAAATTCCAATGACTCCGAGAGTTAAAGCTAAAGCGGTACGATTATTAGCTTTACGATATCCTTGTACTCTTTTGGCTCTTTGTAAGTTCTGCTGTTCTAAGCGTTTCATATAAACTATATCTGTAGACTTGAGTTTTCCTGCGTCTTTTAATACGTCAACTTTTGGCATAGGCTCATTTTGTTCAAGTCGATTATCTGCAGACAAAATGATTAAGTTTACACATAGGGAAGAGTACTATGTAAAATATTCAACTTAGATCATTCACCAGGTCCCATTTCCACACACCAGCGTCCTCAATTAATTAGAACAGATCTTTGTTTCTTTTCTTTGTTATCAATTCCAGCCTTGTCAAAACCTGTTAAATAGAAAAAGACCATTTATTTATCTATACAATATTTTTAGATAGCATGCATGCATATCAGAACTTCAATATATAAATTTAAATAAAGATGTCTCTTATAAAATTATAAATACGAATTAAATAACATTACTAATGAATCTTTTTTTAAAAAATTATAAAAATATAACTGCAAAAATATAATTTTACTTGGAAAGCGTTTTTATCTAAGATTTTAAGGTTAAGTTGCATCAGCTTAATAATTTTTTATTAATATTTATTTCATGTGCATGTCCATTATCAAGTATTAATTAATTACTCTACACATTTGAATGCTACTGAGATCTGCAAGTCACACATACGATTGAAAAAAATCTTAAAACTCGATTTAGATTCCTCACATTGCAAGATCACACGTAATACACGCACATCTCCAGTGCACTAGTGCCATCGCAGCGGCGATTATGCGCGATACATGATACAAGGAAGCTTCAATATCTCCGTTGATATTATCACGCTTAATATCAATTTAGTCTTGTCGAATTGATTTTATCGTGACATTTATTGATATTTAAAATATGAAAAGTAATCCAAAAATCTCAATAAGATATGTATATACAGCTATCGTACTTTTATCTTCAGCAGCCGTCATTAATTGCTACCATCATTTGCAATTATCGACAAAAAAACCTAAATTTACAAAAATCAATAAAGTATCAGATATAATCAGATAAAAAATAGTGTTTATCAAATTTTTAAAAATAGACTTTTAAATAGATGTAGGTTCAAGATGCCAAAATTTAAACGTTCAAATTGTCAAAGTATCAGGAGACTATAATATAATGTAAAAAATAGCACAAATGAAATCTGGAACAATGTAATTACAAATGAAGCATTATTTATTAATAAAACATTCATTAATAAAACACTTTAACTAATTTATTCTTTCTATGTGTATAGAACAAATATATATAGTTTATTAAAATTAATTAACTTCTTAATTATTTTCGACGAATATGCTTGTTTAATAAAGGTTAAATAAATATGTTAGTAAAGACTAAATTGAATAGTATTTTAAATATATCTTTCATATTTTATTGGTGTACGAAAGTTTCCCGTTGTTTCACTATAGATTCGCGTTTCAATGTAGAAATGTGCAATTTAATTTATTAAGTAAATATAATAAATGATAAAGCGCGTAGAATAAATATTACGCAGAAGAGAAGAGGCAGAATTATAAATTGAAGAGCCAAGAATAGAACATATTACAAAATAAATTACAAAATAAATTTTCTATTAAAAAACTAAAGAAAGAAACAAAATTTAACATCTTTAACAACAGCTTTAACATTAAAAAATAAAATGGTATCTAATTCAATATGGACACAATTCATTAAATAAATAAATTAAAAATAATTACCATGAAAAATAGGGCAATTTTTATAAGCTTCTAATTTAAAATGAAAAGAATATTTTACGATATTTATTTAATATAATATAAAAATATAAAATGTTGTAAATGTATATTTTGTGGAAACCTATTAAGTGTCAAGATAGAAAATACATCCATTTCAAGCTGATTAGTGATATGAGATCTATTTCCTTGTAATAGAATATCGTAGAAAGTTATCTATTCACTGTCAGCTATCTGCAAGGTTCGTCGTTGTCGATCGATCGGCTGCTCCTTTTCGAGAGGAGCCTAACAGCCGTGCACGTTGTACTCTCACGTACTCACTCGGTACGTTAATAATGACGTGCACGCGTGGAATTCGATAGATTGCAAGCGATCCGCCACTGAAATTCGACGTACAATCGGTACCCGGCTCGCGAGTAGATTAGGCGGCTCGGATAAATTTTCAGTTGCATCAAGCTCTCTCGCAGCTCAGCTGACATTGCATGTTATGCGCTGGCATGTTTCATAACAATCAGACATATTTTGGACGGAGAACATGCACTTGTGTCTAATTCTACGTGAAAAACAATTTGAAAAAGAAAGGAGAGACATGATTCGAGGTAGAGAATTTCGAGATCATTTGGAGATCAAAATTAAATCTTAAAAATAATAAATGTTTATAGAAATAATTATTATCTATCTTGTAATAGATCATTAATTCTACAAGCAATTAAATATTTCTATAATTATAAATTCTATAAGTGACGTTATAATTCTTATAATCTTTCTACGTCTACTGAATTTTTCTTATTCTGGTAAGATAAAAAATTTAAAGATAAAGAATTGCGTTTCTCGAGAGATGCGACAGGTCAGATAAAAATATTAGCTCAAAAGATTAATTCAAAGCTAATGCCGCGCAAATTGGGTGCACGCAAACAGTCTCTTTAGAAATTTCGCAGATTCCAATCTTTTCAACGACCGTCCGCGCATTTTGCGCGCTTTTTCATTTTGCTTAAACCCCATGGGGGAATTTCAGCTCGCCTTCGTTGCTCGTTAATGAAAATCAATGCTTGGACACTCGCGAGTCGCGTGCGACAGTCCAAATGTTGAACGCGTCGCGCCCGATCCAAAAACGTCGCGAATTCTCCATTTCGGTTAGATTTACGAGCGTGCCGGCTTTAGTTTATGTTGTCCTGCTTACTGCTGACTGATTTGTGATCTTGGCGGATGAATTACGTCCACACTCGCGTGACATTCGATGTTGAAACGTACTTCCTGCTTGTCATTGCTTAAATTCAATCAGATTTCATTATCGCTCGAAGGCAAAGCTCGTTATCAAACATGTATATCGTTTGCGTAAGTCTCACGCACCTCCAATATTTCATATTTAAAATTTTTACCTTCCCATTTTTTTATCTATCCAACAAGAACTTGGTTCAGTATAAATTACCCTAAAAAGTATTTTATTAGATATGAAGTGAAAAAAAATTTTCATCGCGTAAAAGCAAACAATCGTTTGCAGTATATCTTCGTAATTATTATATAAAAGTAAACCGATACTCTTATATATTCATTTGTACGATTTTATATTACATTTGAAAATATCATAAAGATTATGTAAGATATCAAAGAACAAGCACGTATGTAATTGTTAAACTTAAATCCGATTGATGTGCAGATTATGAGAAAAGTGCAATCGTAATATGTTGGATAATATTTCAAACTCAATTATTATCATAATTGTTCATAATCATATAATGATGTATATATCATAATAGTATACATTAATAGATAAAAGGAAAATATCGTTGAGTCGGAAATAATAATGCATTGCACATGCCACGTTTCCGCAAGAACGTGCATAATCATCGCATGATAATTATAATTGAATGTGATTTGAAATTAATGATTACCGGCACCGAGTTATTAGCGCGAATTTTATCTCTATTCTCGTCTATTTAATATGATGATATAGTGCCACAATAACACATCGATTTACGGATTTGCAGTAAAAGCGTATATGCCTCTGTTAACATTTTCATGATGCTCAACGTTTCGAGATAGCGCGCCGATTATAGAAAGTTCTGTATCGGATCCATTGTCAGTGAATGTATCATTAACATCCGAATTATCCGAATGTAATTTTCGTATCGCATTGTGCGTATTTGACATAGTGGCATATCATATATTCACGGTTGAATTAACTCGTTTAAAGAATGTAATACCTTGCCTATATCGTCTCGTTATTGTTTGTTCCATTTCACGCGGTATTTTGGAGCTAAACTTGTCGATGAAATATTTTATAAATATTGATTTCATAAATACCGACGTATTTTTACTTGATCGTTTCTTCGCTTAATTATTTCACGAACAGCTCAACAGAGGATAAAGATCGAATCCCCAAAGAATCGCGAGCTGTTGTCAGCACGAACAACAATGTGATGATAGCGCGATTGTGCTCGATTTCATTAGCAGTTTCGATTTTCTCCGTTAAGTGAGTAAATACCGTATAAGAGTTTCGTTCTTCTCGCTGACGTATCGCTTTTCTCACGTCTCGCTGTCAGGAACTGGAACAGCGAGTTCGCAGAGCGCAAGATTTGCGTATGCATGAGAATTTTTGTTTAATAATTCAACGAGTATTTCCTTACTCATATACATTCGCATACACGTATGCGCGCGCGCACACACGGAGAGAGAGAGAGAGAGAGAGAGAGAGAGAGAGAGAGAGAGAGAAACATATTATCGATTTCTCTTAATAAAGTTTATCAAAATTGGACGGAAAATGTTCCTTTCGTTTCAGTATACAAAACCTGAAAATTCCAAAGTTTAATTTTTGCGATATATTAATAATTCACCCAATATTCCATTTTTAGTCGCGAAGCTTTAGGTTATATTATATAGGTATACATATATATATATATATATATATATATATATTTCAATTACGAGAAAATTAAGTCGTTCCTTAATGAATTTATTTCTTGAAATTGAATTTCAGGAAATCTGGACAGAATTTTCGAGGCGCCCTTTAAAGATAATATTATTTAGAAGTTAATATTTTAGAAAGAGATAAAATGAACTTTTACAAATTATTTTTTCTAAGATTGTTAAGATTTGCAATATAAATACTTTTTCTACTATTTTATATTGACATATTTTATATTGATTTTTATATTGATATATATTAATATATTTATTTTACTATGTTTATGAAGCAAATCAATCGGATATACAAAAAAAAATTGACTTTTTTCTATTATATCTTCATAATTTGAGAGAAAAATAATGATATTTTTTTATATGTATTGTTTTACGCATATCAAAATTAATAAGTAGAATTATTAAAGAACGCTTATTAAAATAACAAATATATGCATACTATAAATATATTTATAGTTTCTCTTTAATTAAATTACTATAATATCTACACATTATAATATTACACATTAAATTATTCAGAAATTTAATGTATAAATTAAAATAAATTGTATCTGTATTATGACTGAAATATTTTATGCGATAAATTATGACTTTATTAAGGATACTATTAATCCAAAATGATTGCATAATATAATTACGAGAAGAACAATGCGGTTCGCAATCCTCCCATTGAACGAAACAGATGAGATAAAGTATATCATTAATTAAATAAGTAATTGATTACTACCGCATATAATTAACAAAATGATTAAATGGATAATTAATTGCCCCGCAATTACTACTATCTCTTGCATGCATATGTAACGGATATAGTAAAATCTTCAATTATGTGCGTCATGTACGTTTAATTGTAAGCATAATGGAATCCATAATTATACCATTACAATATACCGAATAATTTTTGCCGGATATGTTGCAGTTGCTTCTGTGTTTCTATTAAATTAGCCTAGTTTGCACTGCCCGTAAAATCGAATTACGAAAGTTCACCGAAGATAGCAACCCACGCCCATCATTGCCTATCATCGCCTTCGAGAGAGAGAGAGAGAGAGAGGGGNGAGAGAGAGAGAGAGAGAGAGAGAGAGAGAGAGAGAGAGAGAGACAGAGAGAGAAAAGAAGGGAAAAGAGAGAGGATTAAGAAATTTTGATTCCTTTTTTTATTCTCAGTTAATTATTATTCGATTCGATTTGTAGAGACTTGAGCTTTTCGGATATAATATTGAGAAATTCTCTTTTCTCAAAAGTTTGCAACGACAGTTTATTCCTAGTAACTGAAGGAGCCGGTTTTATCTCTAGTGCTGTTCATAAAGTTTATGATTTCGCGATTCAAGGAAAGATCGGAAGCACTGACGAATAAGAGAACATCGAAAGAATCCTCAAGCACGATGTGCTGACGGGATTTATCCGGGTTTCCAATATGGAAATTCTAATAGTTGGAAAGATTCATTTTAATTTATACATATTGCAATGAAAATACATATATCAATATATTTTAATTGACAACGCGATGATATACAATAAACCTCTTTCATGCATTAGTGTTAAGGCTTGACATCAATTTTCAGTTTTTTTTTATATGTATAAAATGTTACATTCTTATAAATACTTGACTCTAATTATTAAATTTTTCATTCAAGGAACTAAACAAGAACACTTTAAAAAGAAAAAGACTAATGGCGCCAAGATATTAAAATGTCAATTCGATATTCTGCATATTTAGATTTTTTTTCATCTTCGAAGGTAATATATGCAAATACTTGGCGCAAATTTACGTTGAAGAAAAATTTCAGACTCCGATTCCAAATTCATCACATCTGTCTTATGCACACGAAAAGCAAGAAGCTATCTTTGTGTGTGTGTGTGTGTGTGTGTGTGTGTGTGTGTGTGTGTGTGTGTGTGTGTGTGTGTGGAAGAAACGGCGGCCAAGACGAGCGTATGGAGAACGTAAGTGGCACTACAGCGTATCGGGCGTAAAGTGGATCCGTGTATTTTGAAAGGATGGGAAGAATGAGAAACGAGACTTCTCAACTGAAGAGACGGCCAAGAAGAGAGCTGCGGCTGCGGCGGCAAGGTACTCTCTCGGCGGAGAGACGCCGTTTCGTCGACAGCGAATTTCATGCCGCGGGACGATATTTTTTATTTATGAGGCCCGTTAACGTATCGAAGCCCCGAAGCTAAAACCCCTCGGCCAATATCTATGATAATGCGCGATATCGTGTGACACGAGTTTCGACGAGGACGATGAAACGTGCCTGTATCATATCGTGCGGATTCATGAAGAGAATACCATTGACTTCAATTATTATGGCAATTGTAGCGCAATACATCTAATTATAACAATTATTTATTAATGCAATATCCTATCAATTAACATAATATCCTAATTTACAATATTAATTATTATAATTTGAATCTTTCTCAGATTTTTCATCTCGTAATTGCAACACGGCCATTTTCTCGTCAGAGAGGTCAGAGACGGGAAAAGTTGTGGAGTTAATTAAGTACAGAAAATAGTAACTGAAGAATAAACATTCATTTATTACTTGAAAATAATTATTATTCACTATATCTTGCGAAGGGTGCAATTATAATATTTCATTAATTGAGATTATTGTTATAACGACTTGTTATCGGACATATATTACAATAATTATCTAATTACATTAATAATGATTGTTTGCTCAATGCTGTATAGTTGGTTTTTAAAAATATGTTAATAGCGGGAATATAAAATGTTTATTTCTGAATAATACGGTCTCATTTTCGAATTAAAATCTAAGAGACCTTTGAAGCGTGCACGTATCAAGTGCCACGCCGGGTTTATCGTTGCTAACCATCGAATTCTAATCTTACTCCGACATTATGGTATCGTGTTCAACGCCATCAGATATCGAATAATCCGTTAAAATAATAACAAAGTAAATCACGACAGTGTTATTGAGTCCTTCAGAGATGATTATTATCTTTATCTATACTTAAATCTGCAAAATAATAGAAACTTTAAACGATACTAAAAGTAAAAAAGAAAATGATAATAAAACGGTGCTCAGATAAAAATGCAGATGAGGAAGAGATTTCATTATCTAGCTGTATTCTTGAAACTTATTCCATAAGGTTCTCTAAATCGCCACAAGGAAAGAACGATTTTGCTGAGAGATCTAAAATTTTGCTGAGTATAGATCTGAAAATAATTTTATAAAAAATAATGAACAATGCTGCAAAAAATTTTGATATTCTTCTAGCAAGCTAGCTTGAACAACATTCTACATAATTATTTTGAGTTCAACAATTTTTCTGATCTGTATCTAACTAAAATTTTAGATCTTTCAGCAAAATCGATCTTTCTGTGCACATCATAGATAATGTCGCAATCTTCACGTTGAAAAACTCGAGTCTGAATGGACCAAAGAATCGGTATATGACAGAAACTACTGGAAAACAATGTTTGCATTTCTTTATACGTATTCAATTATTGTTATTATTATTTTCAGATCCAATTATAATTATTAATAATTATATACAACTTTGATTATTAGTCTTTTTCATGATCAATCTTTTATGTGCGAGAACACGTGTTGCTTACGTCAAATCGGTCTCTATTACCACGTGCCCGGAAGTCCCTTGACTTTTCCTGTACAAAGGTGAATAGAGACAAGACCCAAGCAAGAATCAAGCACGCGAGCCACTTCGCGCTTCCGCACGGAAGTTTCCGTGCTTCGACTATAACGTCGAAGTTATTCTTAACTCGCATCAGAAATCGAAACCGTTGTGTTTGAGAACTTCGCGCGCGCGGCGACTCAATCGCGACATTAAAATTGAACGGCACGTGTCGAAGAGTGTAAAAAGTGTTCGTCCCCGATTTTCAGTGATTTTCTGTCGCGTTCGTGGAAATCCGATAGCCGGCAGAACGCGCTAATAAGCCGCGCGACCCAGTTTCGAGAGAATAAAAAGATCAAGAAAAATCTAAAAGTAGCAAAATCTAATCACTTTGATAAACTTTATTAATTATAAATCTCGGAGTTTTCAAACATAAGTATTTACATTAAAGAAATATTTTTTCGTCCTTATTTTATTGCGATAATAATAGACACAAAAGATTTTTAAGATTTTTAATTGTGCGATTCTATTATATTAGTAAGTATTATATCAGGTACAATGTTACTGAAGATTCGTGTAACAGATTACTCCCTATCTTATGGCTCTAATCTTATTATACAACTTACAACAAGATTAAAGGGATTTTCCGAAGATGATTGTGATTTAATCAGTTTTTGCTGAGATATAATACGTAGCTGCTCGCACTGATGAGAAAAATTACGTAGGCGTAGAAAGAGGCTTTAATGTAATACGTTACTATATTGATGCTTCATTGTTTATAACAATGATTTAAATGCAATTTAAATAAGAAAATATCTCGAAAATATCTCTTTTATTTGGCGAGATATTAAAAATATGTTTAGTTATTTATTTCAACATTTTATTTTATTTTTTCGCTGCTAATAATAAATAAAAGTCGATAGATTATGTAATGAATGTCTTGTAGTTTATATCAACTGTGAAATTACGTAACCTGTGAAATATTAAATTATAATTTCAGAGAGAAAAATGAAAAAAAAAAAATAAAAGAAAGGAAGAGGTATAAATTTGCGCGAAACATTACCAAGATGAATGCAGGAGGGTCAAGGTGATCAGGGCAAGGTGCTGTTTGCAATGTAAACTAGCGCACGCTAATTAAAACAGCTGACGGATATCGCAGTACATTGTATAAATAATCGTTTTCAATGCTGCATGTGTTGCTGCGAATTTGAAAATTGAAAACACTCAATGAACGTTACAGTCGCTTGATCGTGTCATGATATGTAAGAATATTTTTTTAAATCATCAAAGATGTAAGTATCGCAAATTTTAAATTAAAAAAATATATATATCAAATTTGCATTAAGTTTTTTTCTAAAATATAGTTATAAAAAATTGTGATGCGACTTATGTTTGAATATATTATTTAAAATTTTCTAGCAAAAAGGACATGAGGGAATTTAAATGTCAGTAGCAAAAAGGCTCTTAGCATAAAATTTAATCATATATTTTTTAAACATTCGACTTGAAAGCAACGACTGCTTCTAATATATTTTAACCTAATTACATTTACAATTACGAAATTAATGAACCTATATTTCCAAAACGATCGATTCAGATATTTTCACGAGTGCATCGTAGTGCAGAATTAATTCAACGATAGTCCGACGCGAAGCGCGGGAGGACGTTGTTGCAAGCGTAGGAGGGTTTCTTCCTCATCACTCGGGTGCGCCATCCCGTCCTCCGCTCTCTTAATTTCTCATCTCCTGAGTGGGAAATGCGAGGCGCCGGAAGTGAGACGATGAGGTGTTCTCGCGGCTGCCGGAAGAAGCTGCGACGAAGTATGCGACACGGACGGTTAGCGAGGCTATTAGCGGCCCAACAGAGAGGCATGTAAACGCCCGCCTCCGTGTATAATTACATAGTTGCTACAATTTCCGCGATAATCCGCGACCGGATTATCGCGCAGGATCCATCCGGGTGCGTCAGCTGGATGCGGGTCTGCATCTATTATAATATGAATGGTGCGGGATGTGCAGGGACGAAATACTCCTTTTTCCATTGCATCGGACCAGGGAAGATTGAATCTCATCCTGTATACAAACTCCACGTGCGAGAGAGCGCGCGCGTCTCTATTATTTTCCCGATATTTGCCGCATCGTTAAAATTGCCTGATTACGGGCTGCTCTGTCGGCAGCTCCCGCGCGTAATTTATTTATTGGAAGCGTCGATCCCCTGGATTTCTTTCCGTAATACCGTCACGTGTACAAATCTCGGTTGCAACACACGTCCAACACAAGATTCGGACACGAGCCTGAGCATCTGCTTGATAAGAAAAAAGGGAACAAAGGGAAAGAATAATTTGATCGTTTGCGCGGAAGAGCAAAATATTGTATATAAAAATATTTGCACGCGCAAATTTTTATGGACTACAATCGAGTTTTATTGGATCGAGAAACGAATAATTATCGTGATATTTCGAAGCCACGCAATCGAATTTGCATAGTGATAGTAAATTACGAAATAACGCAAATTGATATAATTATGAAACTATGGAAGTAAAATTGTTAAGCGGAGACAGTTGGGATAATATTTGACTGCAAAATTCCGCTCAAATATCCGCTGGCGGCGACGTTACACTCGCGTAAAATTGACGAGAGTAATTAATTCATGTAGTTATAAAGTAGAATAATTATACTTCTCTCCTGAGTTAACAAATGCACTGTTTCTGAAAATTCATCGCGTTATACGTGGAAACGCATATAAGTTTTATATCCGGGTTAAGGTTATAGCGGGACCAAATTTTCAATTCAATTTTTTAAAGTCATCCGTACAAACTCACTTTCAAGCGTAGTATATCTCGCGGTTTTCGAATAAATTGCCGTCGGTTGCATCGAGATTATGACGTGTATATTGTGTTAATAGCAAAAAAAAAAAACATTTTATTATTAATTTATAATATTATTAATTTTATTATTAACGTCTTTTTATAAAGACTCGCATTAAAAAGAATTTGTTTTCCAATAATGACCAGTAATTTTCGACGTAACAGTTTTTATTAAGAAAAACAGAGAAAGCGGTAATACATACTGTATCTATAATCCTTGAGAGCGAAAAATTTCCAAGAATTTAATTCGAATAGATAACCATTATTTACGTTGAAATTATGATGCGTATATTGTGTTAATAGCAAAAAAAGCATTTTATTGCTGATGAAGATAAAGGCTCGCATTAATGTTTTAAATAAAATTCTTTTTCCATTAACGACCGTATAATTTATTGTTTTCATTACGAGAAAAGAGATGTAGATAATACACGGCATGTGCAATTCTCTCTTAAGAGCGAAAAATTTCAAAGAAATTTCGATTCAATTCTTGTTCATAATGCACGACCTTGAGAGTCCAACTTGAAATCGAGGTTTCTATTAATCCGACGGATGAAATCGTACTAGTTCTTGACCGCTGAAGCTGTGTGCCATCGCTGGCCTCGAATTAATGGAAAAAGTTTCGCGCGCGGGAAAATTGTTGCCATAAGTCGGCGAGCGAGCAATAAAACGAAATTCACGCTTGAACTTTTTTTTTCCAATTAAGCGGACAATTGCGTGGATGCTTCGCGACAGTTCGCATCGTTCGTCCGTCAATTTACTTCGAATAAAGTAGAATTGGAATACTGTTCCATTTCCGTTTCATAGCAAATATCACCAACATAATCGTCAGTGCTTTGTGTATAATGCGAATAGTTAGTTGATTCTGATGCAACTGTAAGATCCGCTGATATTGCTGCTGCTGCATCAAGCGCGCTTCCGCTTTTGGATCACGAGTTCGCGAAGCGCCGCATACTCGAATACGAAACTGTCCTCTATATTCCGCCTAAGTTTCGCGCACAAGGGATTAATTCGCAGCTATTATTTGAAGGAATCCTTTGTAATTCCCGACGCTAGAAAATGCGATACGTTATACTGGAAACAATGTTAATGTTCTCTGTAAAGGGAGCGATATGATATCTCTATGATATCTTGATGCGCAAAGTTAAAAAATCTAAAAAAAAAATTAAAAGTATTTATTCGAGATAGTATTTATTTAAGATATTTCCTGTAAGATACTTATTATGATTTTTATTTATTTCAAAAGTTTTTAAGAACAGTTTAACGAGAGTTTTTTGCGCAGCTTCGGTTCTTAAATTGCTGATTTAAGTTGTAATACTAATTTAGACAGAATACATAAAGATTCCATCAACATTTCGTACAGCAAACTTTCCAGACGATTCATTACCAGTTTGAGATTAGCATAATGTGAACGAGAAGAGAAAATATTTCTTAAGATGAGACTTATGTGTTTACTTTTCTGCTTTGAGATCCGTATTTGTAGCCGTCAGGAATGAAAATGTATAGAATATAATACATACATAATCTCATATTTGACGTTACATCGAATTGACTCTCAAAATCCATCTTTTGAACTATTACTTCTCAAAACTGGTTTTAACGAGTTCTGCTGGTTCAGCAGAAACGCAATTACAAAATACGGGCCTAAGTTCTCCAACGAAGTTTCACGGCTTGAATAATATTTCGCAATGCCTCGCGTACTTCGCGATTCTTCAAAGACATTCTCGTATCGTAAGAATTTTCTGGCACGATGGTGCCAGAATTCAAAGAACAATCAAGATCCAAAGCGCATGGATTCTTTTAAACGAATTGCCCTGAGAGATGAAAGAAGATTTCCCAACATGGCTTGGCATTCCTTTGTTGTCGACGTAAATTGTTAAGAACAATTTCTCCCCAATTATTGGAGTAAACATAGATATCCAAGTTGGCAGGTATCTACCTAGAAAGTTGATGGAAGTTCTTTTCACAAGATTTTCGTGGAGGCAAAAATAAAATCGTTAACACTTTTTGATGTTTCTATTGTATAATTATAAACTAATATTTTGAAAAACTTGAAGAAATAAAATTGCTTATACAATTTGTGCTTAATATCGCAGAAATAAAAGGATGCTGAATATTTTTCGCAATGTTCATCGTAGAAACGTGTCGTTTAAAATTGTAATTTGTTAAAATTTAATGTATTTATTAAAAATTACACAATTTTATAAAATTCATAAATAAAATACGTTTGAAATCTGTTCAAAATCGTTTTAAAAATACAAATAAAATAAAAATATAAAAATAAAAATTATATATTAAATAAAAATTATATATTATTATATATCAAAGTAAAGAATAGGAGAGTATATACTTTCGTATATCTTCTATTCCAAATAGATAACAAGCGTTGTCATAAAAAATTTAGTTTTATCACAAGACACTTTTCTAACTTCATTTAGATTTTCATCGCTCAACTTCCGCACTATTTGACACGTTCTTTCTTGTCTACCATTTCTCCCCCTTTGTGTCGGAACTCTATTTTGATACCTTCGACGTATAAGATTTGTTCGCGTCGCAATGCCCCAACATGCTCCTATTTACTCCATTCTATAATATACGTAACATATAATACTATAGATTGGAGCGAGTGTTGGAGCGAGTAGGAGCACATTGGAGCATGCGACGCGACAAACCTATAACCGAAGTGTCCCGAAACGCGCGCACTGTTCGTCGCTTGCGCATCGCGAAATATCCTCGTCGCACCCCCTTCGGATAGTCCATGATGAAGAAAGAGAGCTGCAGGATAACGGAAGGGCAGGGACATAGGGGAGGCACGAGCTCGACCTGAGCTACAGGAAACTTCCTCTCCGCGCGCGCGAAATCGATCAGATAGTGACGCTCGTGTGACGTCTTGTCAGGATCCGCACGCTCTCCTCCTGCGGTCTTCACGTGGCTAATGAGGGTGTCGCGAACACGTGGAGTATATATATGTATTCAGGGAATATCTTGTCTTACCTCAGGAATGGAACTGATATATTCAAAGTCAATTTGGAATCCAATTTGTCCTGCGAAAATATCAAAACGATAATTTCTCAAAGAATTTTTAAGAATTAAATTTTCTGCTAAAGCTGTTAAGATGCCAGTTAAAAATAGAAAGGAGACTAATCTTAAAGTTTTTGCAAATTTGAATTTTCCAACGCAAAGCTTGTTCTTGATCAACTAATCGATTTGATAAAGAGTCTTTAAGTTAATAGGTTTATCGGTGATGTACAAAGTTCTTTAGTTTTTTAAAGTTCTTTAGACTTTGTTCTCTGGGATACGCAGTTTTTTTTGTACGATCGCGTTGCGAAGTAACAGATTTATCTCGATGGATGTCTCGAAGAGTTTTTTACGAGCTTTAAGAGCGTTTTCCCATTTCGAGTTATGTAACGCAAGTATAACATGTCGCAATTAATCAAATTAATTGAACGAGGTTAAGATTCAGAGATGCAACTCGATTTCCAGCGTTTCCGATTAAACATATCGACGACGTTGTTTATTTAAGTACGCGATTTGCATACAGTTCCGGCAATATTACGTACGAATCAGTGCACTGTAACGCTGTCAAAATTTCACGATTTCGTACTTTGATTTGTTTCTGCTTTACATATGCATGTCGCGTCTATTTGCGTATTCCACTGTAACTCGGTATCATTTCATATTCCCGATCCTCGGATTAAGTAATAACGCAGATTTCTATCTACTACGTATTTCTCTCGTTCATCCCTCAACGAACATCTGCGTGTGGTTAATCGCTTAAAATTGCGCAACGGTCGCGAATATGCAAGTACGCGAAACATGTTCATTGAGATAAATCGAACTTTTATTATAAAATTCTGTCTAAGAGACAATTAAAAATATCATTAACAACTGCATGACAAAATTACTTATAATACATATCTTAATAATATTCAAAAACTCTTGTTATATAATATTCAAGAAAAATATTTATGCATGTGACACGTGTTACTGGATCTAAATTTGTCGTATCCAAGTATTTGTTTCCAAGAAAAAAATCCGAGCACAAGAAATATTAGAAACGGCAATTTACGCTTCAAAAATAGATGTAGAAAGATTTGCCTTTATTGCCTTTATATCTTTTTTTCTTCTCACATCCCTCTTGTGTCAAAGTGTCGACTTTTCTTCCCACGTCCTATCCATTGAGCTGACGGCGAACATCATATCCATTCACCTTAGATCAACATGATATATGACCTTTCTCAAGACCAGATGCGAGATGATTACGCAGTAGTCGAGATCGACGTACGCATCGACGACACACGCTCCCAATGTCTTCGTCTTGTCCTTCGTCCTGCATCGGCCGGTCGTCAGGCGAAAGCTTCTTGCTCCTAACTCTCGAAGAGGGTAAGGGGTGTGAGCTTGCGCCCTGAGCTGCTCGTCTAGAAGCTCTAGGATGAGGGGTGCGAAGAGGAGAGCGAACGGAGTGGCGTCAGGTGGGGTTGAGAGGTGAGCTTTTTCGGGGGAAAACGCGTTCGTTCGCTGTAGAACGTGGCTGGTGCAGGGGGTTGTCGCGGCACACTGACAGGAAGGTGGAAAAGAGGGAGGCAAGAGGAGCGAGGTACAGTGGCGGTTCTTCGGTGGGAGAAACGGTAGACCCGGGCAGTGCAAGCCGGGCTGCCTGCCCGATGATACGGTCGCTTTGTTGGGGTGTCGCGTAATTTGTCTCTTTTTTTTCCTCTATACGCAAGCTGAGCTTGATAGCGCTTGTTCAGGACGTCGGTTTCCTCTTTTTCTCCTCTTCTTCTCGCGCGCTTCCGGCGTGCACGTCTATCGGATCGTGTCTTATCGGGGGGGTAGGGGGAAAAAGTGAGCGCGCTACTTGTGTCAAGACAATACCGGAGAGCACGTGCATCCGTGCGAAAGAGATCCGAAGAGCGCGCTCGAGGGATCGTATACGCACTCCTACTCCCCTCTTGGAAGCTCGTGCTGCCGACAAGTAACAGGTTGGTGTCGTAGCAATATCTTTGGAAACGAGCGATCGTGATCGATTTGTGTAGAGATGCGGAGTATAAGCGCCCTATGTATACGGAAAAGAGCTTTAACTATTGTCACTTGGCTTTCAACAGTCGATTTGAGGATATAAACGCATTAGGGATGTTAGGAATCAAGAATGTAGTCAAGCAATAGTTGGGGATAAGGGATGTTCGGAAATACCTATATCTAAGTATAAGGGAATTATACGTGACATATGCGCGCAATGAAATGTTCAAAATAAGCTCTCGTTGATGCTTTCGTTAGTCATTTTTGTTCGCTAATTGGTTACGAACCATAAAGTGAAGATATGCGTTCAAGATTTGAGAATGACGATTGTGATTCGAGAAATAGTGTAAAGGTGGCGAGAGTACTTTTGATGATCAATATTCAGATGCGAATTGGAATTTGCGACGATAGTAGATAGAGGTTTAAATAGGATCAAATCAGAAAATATCGTAGTTCGAAAGCATCGACAATGGCGATTTATCCGGGAGAAAGTTAATTGCTAGCAAGCAGTCCAATCTTGTTCGTCTAAAATATATTTTTATCCCTGACGGCCATTTTGTGAATTTTGTGCAGTTTTTAGCATATTTCGAAAAGAAAAAATAATGTATTTAATCCCCTACGTGTAGCGCATCATAATGAAACATCATAAATTATTAAAATCATGCCATCTATAAATTTATTCTTGTTTTTTATTTTTATGTAAACAAAATTTATTTCTAACAAAACTACCAAAAGGAACCGCGAGAGAGTTAATGATCTTTAGATAACTATCCGTTTTCTAATCTCCATTTTACAGAATATGAAATTTAAATTTTATTTATTGAAATAAATAAAATTAATTTATTAATAAAAAAATTAAAAAATTATATAAATAAAATTAAAACATAAATTTTGCAATAATGAATGTGTTTTTAATCAAATTTTGGATGTTATTCTAATTAACTGCGACCAAGTAACAGGTTGATGATAATAAATTGCGATTTTGTACCTCACGGTCGCCAGTGTTCGATAATAATCGACATGCTGCAAAATGCAGCTGTTTGCTTTCTGGTTAATGAGGTGATACATGACGAGCGATGGATGATAGTTGGTGGTTTCTGCGGTCTCGGTCCGCGCCAACATGATATAAGTTGGCGAGTTTCGTGCTAAGTAACAGGTTGCCTCGCAGATTAGAATGGAGATTTGTTTCGTGTCAGTCTCCGTTAAGCGCTAGTATACGATACGTAATTAAGTTACACGCGTAACAAGCGAGTTGGGAATGAACTCAGAGCTCAGCGCTAGTCGTCCTTCCGTTCCATCTGCGTCGTGCTGCGTATTTTAGGCCTTTCTTAACAATCGAGCTCGTGATCGAGCTCGCTTAATTTAAATTCGTTAATTTTCCCGTAAATTGGGAACTTTTAAGCGCATTCAAGTAACAGATTAGCGTTTTCAAATCCGATGTCTATCAAGATAGCGGTTGCGACGTTTCACGACTATAAATGGAGGTTTGTGCAATTAGCGTGAATAGTGGTATACCTCTTTAAAGAATTTTCATAGTTGTATAGTTGTGCATTAAACAATGTATTAAATATCGCGTGCATTTATTAACATACACGTTTTGTCGCTTAAATATGCGTACTTGATTACAATTTGTTTGCTATCGTCAAATGTAAAGAGAGTTTATGTTCGAGCCGTAATTGTCGTGTATTTCGAAAACACAGAATAATTATTGTAGAAATAATTATTTTCAATGTTCCATGAGAAATTTCAATTATATTTCAATATTGAATCAGGATATTGTCACAGTTACACTACATATAATATATGCAGTGATATACAATATACAATATGATACGATATATAACATTTACTTGTATTAATTCTCTTTTTCAGACACGTGGCTTTAAGATATCAAGGCTTATACATTTAGGTATTCTATAGCTCGTGTATCCGTTATATCAATGTATGAAACTTTTCTTGTTTCCCGCGATATCCTATTATGACGCTTATTGTCCTTATTCCGACGACATAAGAAGCGGAACTTCTTTATGTGATCTTGTGTAAGCTCCTGAATACGAAGAGTGTCATCCAACTTACTGTAATGCGGGATATTCTAGCGATAACGATATTATCCATTGTCTTCCACTTTACATTTATTCGATCCTGAAATGATTCTGCGCTCTTTATTTTCTCGGTCGGTTGTTCCTTGAGATTCTATCAGTAAATGAAGCAAATTTGAATAGTCGAGGAAATATATATATCGATAACGCAATATCAATTCCGATATGAAAAGATTCCTACCTACGGAGATTCCTGTGACAAATAATGACTCGTGTCTTTCAAGCATTTGATTCGTTGAGCAACCGAGAAGTTTCGTTCGAAAAAAAAGTTCTTCTATTATACTTTAATCCAAATATTTTTAGATGAACAGTCTGGATGTAAATGAATAACTGATATTATAATCGCATGTGAAACTTTATTAACGCTCAATTTTCGAAAAATGACGTTTCCGCAAGTTTAATTAAAATGTCAGTTACCTTGCACCCTGTGAAAATGATCGTCGGAATTAAAAAAAAAAAAAAAATCAGCGAAACCGCATTTCACGATTTTTGAATAATGGCTGAGGTCGAACGTGTCTGCGGTGAGAGTCAGAGTCTTTTTTTCGCGCGTTTAATCCGCGTTCGTAATTTTACACACAAATTTCACGTTCGCTCATCCATAAATCGTAAAAATAATAACGTTAATTAATGTATATATAAAATAAATTATGTGATATACGCGAGGAAATCATTGATAAATTTTGGCAGATAGTGATATCTAATATTGAAAATATACACTTTTAATTTCGAGCAAAATCGATTGAAACGAGAGCAGCTGCTCAACTGGGCTATGTTAAAATGAAAGTTGCACAGCCACTTCGTGACCGAATTTTTTAAACGGCGGCGGTTTCGTTATTGGTAAGTCAATAGCGGCTTCAATAAGCGACGTTAACATGGCCACCACACAGCCATCGAGAACCAATAAATTCAACGTAACAGAGAGCGCAGCCGTTGGCGAAATGCCAACGAAAAGGCGCGTATATCCTCACAAAGGTAATGTTTCCGCTACGCCTTTTCTCATCTCGCAAATTGACTTCCGAATCGCGATTCAAACTCGCGAGTTCGCGCATTTCCGCATCCCCCCGGGATTGCAACGCGCAACTTTACGGGCCTTATAAAATTTTTCTGTCGATCCAAAAAGCAAGTCTGAATACGGGGCTTTTTACGTCAGCGTATGTAAAAGAGATCGAAATATCTCCTGTTTTTTCAGATTTCCGTCAGGTGCTGTTACCCGAGCAGAATAAAAAAGTTATGATGACATCAAAATCGCGTCAAAATGGTTATTCCGAAATGATTATTAAAAAGTCACTTTTCGATCAGTCGCGATTCATTTTAAATTACACATCATTTTGTTTTGTTCTATCCGGAAAAGTGTCGACACACGATTTATTGGAGAAGCGCCAAGCTTTCTTATATCTATGGTCGCGCATTCACACGTTGAACCAAAATTATCGAATGTACGAATTGTACGAATTCCGAGTGCGCAGCGAAAACATTAAACTCTCGTAAAACTTCTTTGTAATTTTCCCATGTAACTCTAGAAATTGGACGGAGTTGCATGATTGTGCTCACGCATAAAAATGTTACTTTGCTCGCGGGATATCACACGAGCGCAAAGAGTGGATTCTTAAAGACGAATGAGAAAGGAATTGGAGGATTTAATACAAGAGTGAGACGAGTAAAGTCCATTTCAGAATATCCTTTTTTCTTCAATGTTGGCCTGCAGATATATAAAAATTATGATGCATAAAATAATGCAACATTCGTACAATAATACAAAACATCGAGGAAAAAGTAAAATAACGAAACTGATTTAATTGAACATCCATGTAAAGAGACAAACGTGTGTCTATGTGAAAAAAGAAAATTGTTATAATTTGTAATTTAAAAATATGTTATAGTCATTCTCATTTGCGTCCATTTTCTCCGATAAAATATCTTTCAAAGAAACTATACGCAAGGAAACTCAACGACTCGTATGACACAGTGATTGAGTTACCTCGAAAGCTGAGCCGCAGAAATGATAATACTCGAGCACATTTCTGAAGAAGTAGGAAGAATAGTGCGATTTATATGAAACGAGGTTGGTCAAATAGCAAACACCGCTGCGAATCTCGGACGATTCTCGTTTTTTAAGTTCTGCTGAAAGGAAGAAGGTCAGGGTTGGGGTGTCATCGTCCAAAATGCAATTAATTTCACAGTCATTTTCCATGCAAATACATTGTTTTCGAGATAGGACGAACGCAACAATTCGACATAACTTTGACTTCGATTTATCGTTTAATTTGTCACATAACTTGTTTAATTAGCATATTTGAAACATGATAATATCTCAATTTTGAGCTTCAAAGGATTGGAATAAATTAATAAATCCTTATTCACATATAATCCGAACTGTTTCCTGAATTAAATTTTGCTGCAGTATATTTGATTTACAGATTTTGTAATATGTAACTATATACGTGTAAAATTATAAAATATTTAAAAAGAGATTAGATTTTTTATTTTTATTTTATTTTTTAAGCGTATTTTTATAAAATATATCAAAGCATAAATGGATACTTTTTAAAATGTACGATTTGTAAAAGTTTTTTTAAAAAATTCTCAACAGACTCATACAAAAAATAAAAAGATAAATAAAAGACTTAAGAATCTCTATAAGACAAATATAAGGCAAATGCCTACATAAATCTTATTTTGTTCGAAAATATTATAGAAATCTGCATATTTCGATTCAATATTTATTTTTTAAAAGCAATGAATGCAATGAGATCAATAAGAAAATTTATTCCGCGCACGGATCCCGATCGCAACTAGCATAACTGCCTAGAGCAACCACCAATTTCAAGCGAGCACGTTTTGTGTACGCTACAAATCAAATTACAATAAGATGTATTCCAAATACGTGCTCTCAGCTGTAAACTACCGCAACATCGCAAAATTCAATATAAATAAATTTAATCAAATTCGAATGTACTCCTCTTCAAGCGTAGCTGAGAAATTAGAATGTATTCGATCAGTTGGCATATGCAACAGCAACGAGACGCTGAAAGACGCGCGTAATCGAGTTTATCAAAAGACTCACGCTTAGAGCTACAAGCACGCGAATTAATTTGACTTGCGTCAACGTCAAAAGCACGCGTGACGGCCGCTTTTGCCTTTCTCGTTCACCGTTCAATTTCGTTCGTTCTTTGTCGGCGAACATCCGCGGCTGTGGCACACAAAGGAAGATAACACTCGATAACGCCTAATGCGCACTACCATTTTCCATTTTCTTTTTTTTTCTGTAAACTCGCGATCGCTCCAGAGAAGCATTGTCTCACGCAATTCTTCTGAAAGCATCGCGATGGATATTGCGAGGAACGGGCAGGCGCCTGTTCGTGCTCTGCTCGTCTTACCCTTAATAAACCACACACACGAACACTCCAGACGCCCTTGTGCCCCTTTGTTCCTCCGCCGCTCTATCTCTTGCGGTGGACGCACACATGAAAAATTCAAGTATTCTCTTGGATCTTCGTAGGTCGATGGTATGTTGCGCATGGTTATTGCTATCCTTTTGAACGAAGTATCAGTTTTGATTGTATGTGGGAGTTAATTAACGTTGCAAGGAATAACATGGAATTTTACGTGTAATAGTATTGTGATAATAAAGTTTGCACTATATATGTTTTTCTCTGTGGGTGGACGATAACGATATTATCTTTTCTCTTTGCGTAGGTTTAATGATAACGCGAAATACTAATGCATTTGCTAATTGCATTTGCTAAGAAAAAAATGAATTTTTCTTGAATAAGAAAAAAACGTTTCACGATAAGATAATAAAAAATATGTTTTTGAGTTGTAACCGGGATGATTAGGAAAAAATTTCGTGAGTGTATCTTGAAAATCATCTTAATTTCAAATTAACTGCAAAGCGACTCGAGCTTCATGTTATTCGTTAAGTCTTAAAGCTTAAAATTTTATAAGCTTGTGAACATACTTAACTTAAAATTTTATTTAACTTATAATTTTGGACTTTTCCTGATATTTAATTCCTGATAAACGATCTTCTTCAAAAACAGCTTACGAACTAGTTTGATAAATGTTCTCCAATATTCCGATTCCTGCTATTAGATGTAGAGACACAGATTTGTGTTGTACATCTCAAAAATTTATGTATGTCGGATGGAGATGGAAATACGTGTATCGATTTGCATGTCTATCCTCGGAACGCTCCAGCGATTATCCTACAAAGAAAGTGTGTCAACTGCACGTCTCGAAATTCCCTTTTTATCGTATGTCATCGAGCTGCCACGTTCCGGCTTACGCTCGGATTGTGTGGTTTTATTCGTGCATAAAACGGATAGGGTACCAACGCGTATAATGCAAACGCGCAGTCAAAGAGTTAATTCGAAACTTTTATACGCAGTCTCGTACGCGAAACTACCCCGCCACTGTCTCCCTACATTTACTATGCAAAAATTGTTCCGTGATAACTTGTCTTTATTGTTGCTTATTTGACCCTGTTGAAATCTTCTCGGTAGCATTACGCGTCCATGCTTTCAATAAAAAAATTTTCATTTTTTATTAATTATTTTAAAAGGCGACCGTTTTTACAAAGAAAAACCAAAGCAAGAATATTACGAGAGCAAGAACCGTTCTAAAGGCTCAATGGTTCAAGAATAGGCCTTCTCTGATCGAATTTTTGCATTCTATCAATCACAATTGGCGCAATTATAATTTCATAATTGGTTTATATGCGCTTTAATACTCGAAACGTTACTTGAAAAGCGAAATATCGCTTGTACGCGTTGGCGAATAAAAAAAAACTGGTGATCCTCTTTTACAGCAGCGAATATTCGGCAAGTGCCCTCACATCGATTTTTGCACCATCGTTGTTTATTACACGCTCGCGTTTCACAGTGTAATTGCTTTGTATTGCACGGCGCTTTATATACACTTTATGTCCGCTATTAATGAAGATTAATAAATAATAGATGTTCAGCGAGAGAAACTGTAGTACCATCCGACCAAGTATTACGCACGTATGATTGATGATACGATTATTATTTGATACGATTATACTGTAAAAAATACAGAAATAGTGGCAACTTAATTTTGAAACAGAACAATTTCTCAAAGAAATAAATAAATAATAATACATTTAAGAACTTTTTGTAAAGCAATATTTTTATTCTTCGTGAATATTTTTCACTCTTTGTGAACACTTTTTAAATTAAGAAATTTGCAAATCAGATCTAACATCTTGTATGAATCATTAATGCCCTTTGAGATTCAGTAACTTTTTCCTTGACGAGATACATGAATATAGGAATTGTCTGTTTCGAAAAAAAATTCATAAAATCTAATGAACATAGATTTCTCTCCTATTTCTTTTCTTGTTATAGGATGTAATTTACATCTTGACGAAAAACCGATGCAGATAAAGTACATAATTAATGACCCGGCGTTCGCAGTCCTCTTTCCAGATTGAACCGGTTGTCGTGTCGCGAAGTAATTTAACTTTTTTAAGATAAGTTGCTCAAAGGAATCTGATAGATGCGAGACAAATCGTAATCGCGTGCGCTTGCAATTTAATGAGGTCGCTCTCGTAACGTTAACGTCTTTCGTAACCGAGAAACTGAATGAATAAATGAATAAGTAAATCTCGGACTTAGATCGTAGCTAGTGACGTACGCAGCACGTCTCTTTAACAGCTATTATAGTGTTTATGCTTCGTTGTTAAATTTACATGTTGAATAGATTTAACTTTTGTTTTCCGGTTTTACTGAATTCGCTTTTTTGCGTTGGGACCAATTCACATCGAGTCCGTTGTGCGCATTTTTTTTTTCAATCACCGCGAATACTTTGTTCTTAGTGGGCGAAATTGATTACGTTTTTAATCCGATTATATCTAAAAGCGCAAAACTAAATGACATAATAAATACTACTTTATGAGCTCTCATTGAATTAAGTATCATTGAAATTACGGATTAGCATAAAGTTTTCCTCTACGATAAATTTAATATGCTGAAATGCTCAAATTCATAAACAAAAAGTAGGATTATTCATAAGGTTATTAATATTAATGTGACAAAGTGTATATATAATTCGAGTCAATAATTTCTCTAAAAATATATTTAATTAATTTATGTAAACGAGCTTCCATTATTTGCGAATTTTTTGTAATTTTCTGGAAAATTTTTGTATAAAATAAATAATTTACATATCCACGTTTGAGATACACAATAAAAAAAAATGTTTATCACATATCTTTTGAATCCTCGTTGCTCGAAATTACGTCGAGTAAAACCATATCAGATTGCGCAATTGCGTATTGATTCCGAAAGAAACGCTGTATTTGAAAAGCAAAATCATAACAATTATTTATGTTCAGAACAGTGTATAATTAAAAAAAAGAAAAAAAAACGTTATCATAGATATATTGCACTGAAGAGATAAAAATCTTGTTCTGGACGTCATCAACCAGAAAAATATGACTATACTACGATTGTGACTGCTATTAAATTTCACGCACATGTGTTATATTTATATAGATATTACATAAATGTCTTTAATGTTAATTCTTGGACAAAGAATCAGTCCAGAACCAATCTAATTATTACGAGATTTATGGTCTCATAGCACAGATTTAGTACGAGATTTATAGACTTAACAGATCAAGCGAACGTGTATAGCACAAATCGCGGATGCAGCTCTTATAAGGGAACAGCTGCGATTCATTAATCGTCGTCATAAAACGTATTATCGAGTGGTCGGGCAAATCTTTGTTCCGTCGAATATCTTAAACTCATAGATTTCCCCAGCTTATTGTATATATGGTGAATTTATGAGGTCGTGGGAAAAGCAGCAAACGCTCCGGTGAGCTCTGGCATCGGCACCATCGAGTTGATCCATAAATTCCCGAATTAATTCTATGTAAATTACTATGCGGCATCGCAAGTTGCGATCTCTGGCATTTGGTATCCGATGAGATCATATAACTTGTATCGCGCCATAACGCTGAAAATAAATAAACGGTCGAATCAATAAAAACACTCATGACGTCACAGCATAATTCATTAAATAATTATTAATATAATTTACTGGCTTTTAACGGCTTTTTGTGTAAAATAATTTAAACATTTCAAATTTTAGGAGTATATGCCAATAATTTAGTCTTTTTTTAAATATCTCATATCTCTTTAAAAATATTGATATTATCAAATTGTGAAAATAATGTTGTGAACAAATTAAATAAAAAAAATCTCTCTTTCTCTTTTCTTATGTAAATATAATCATCTTTTAAAGATGCATCAACATTTCTTTCATTTTCATTATTAGTAATGGCATTAAAAATTATTATTTAAAAGCAAAATTACGAAGGTCATTTAAAAACTTTGTAGACTAACCGCGAAACTACAATACAGAAAAAACAGCTATTTTGAGGAACTTTAACGGATTTCCATGATAGCATAAAAACACTGGAACATCGTTGAATGAAGTGCATTGAAGTTAAGAAAGACCTTAGGGAGGAGATATTAAAAAAACAAAAGTTAATTTAAATTCTAAAGTAGTATGGGTTAGACCGCAAAGTTTTCAAATGACCCTCCTATGTTCTTTTTAATTTATAGTATTCGATTAATTTAAATTATCATTGCTATGCAATCCTTGTATTTGGCTTCGCCCGGATTCTTTATTAAATTCGCGGAAATTGTGCTCTGCGAGTTCGCACTTGTTGTTCGTCAGGGCATCCCTGAAAATTACCACAGGTAATTTCCGTGCTGGGTGTGCATCGTCCTGGTTATTTATCGCAAGAAGGTCGCCGGTTGACCCAGTTTCCTGATCCGGGACATACGCGATCACGCGTTTTTTTTCTCTCGTTTTTCTCCGCGCATCCATTCTCACTTTGTCCACGAGTCGGTTCTAAGAACGTCAATTATCCGTCAAGAGCCAGAATTAAATCGAATAAAAATGCAATTATCGTGATACTGAGCGTTTATTGCGCGTGGCATTGAAACAGATAACAAGTGGAACGAGAAGAAACAAGTGGCTGTGATTGGTTCTTCTCGTGAGATGCTTAAAAAAAAATTAAACGATAGTCTCGATATAACTTGTTAGAAATAAGAGCGCAATCTATTGATATCTGTATGAAATCGGAATATGCGACAGAACAAATGTTATATTGAAATTTTTATTAATTTTTTACAGATGTTCTTATCGAAATTTTTGCTAGGTGTAACTTGAATTCTGCTTTGTTGTTTAATACGAATTATATTTATATTTCACGGATTAATTATCTATTTGTTATAATTTTTTTCAGTTAACTGTTAATATAATTATCTTTTGACATAGACATTTCTTACATTATCCAAGTTACCTATAATATATATTATAGGTAACTTGGATTATTATATATAATATATATAATAATATTTCGGCACAAAGATATTTCGATCTATTTTTATATTTTTGAATTTTTCAATTAAAACACAAATTGAAATTATTATTTATTTTAATTTTTAATTTATCTTAGCTTAATTGTAATATATTTTTGCGCCTAAGAAATATTTTTTGGCAAATTAAAGCGCAGTAAACTTATAAATCAGTAATAAGTAGTAATAAACAAATTGCATTTATTTAAATTTATCAAACATTAATATCAATTAAAATTTTTATAGAAACAATAATTTAATCAATTATATGAATTTAAGAAAGCTTAAATTTTTTTGAGCCTGCGTTTTTTATGTAAAATTATTCTGGACAATATACACACATAATATATTTATATCAATTTTCTTAATATAATAATTTTTTTAAAACACAATGAATTTAAAAATAAAGCTAGATCAAAATATTTTTGTTTTTTTGTCAAGAAATATTATTATATTATTAAAGTATAAAGTATAATTCCAAGTCAAATGTGTAATTAAATTTCAAGCATTAACTTTATTATACATATATCTAATATATATTTAAAACTTTTGTAGATAATAACGATTTTACGTAATTATTTTACTGTGGTGTGTACACTGGACTGCTTTAACGTTGAAAGTGCGTTATTGTCAACAGCATTGTTTCGCAGGATGCAACAAGGTCGACGAGTGTCCTAGTTTCGTGTTTCAAGGCGCATGATGATTACTTATTCCCCTTGGAGCGTCGATCGATATGCACAGACAATGAGCCTCATCTCCGAAAATGTATCGATGCGCCGTTATCAACGTTTTGTTGATCAATTACAATACAACGTGCGATTACATGTTCAATTGTAAATTGGGCACATTTATGTCGCTATTGATTGTCGAGAGTAAAGAGAGAATAGTTGACCTAAATCTTGCTTGCGCAGTGATTCGTTTAGAGAACGTTATCTATTCTTCTCCTTCTGCTTTTCTCGTCAACTTAGAAAACGGTATTTATGTGACTATTAGCACTCCTAAATCACACACAGGGCGGAAGACGTCCAAAGAAAACTTTTCAACAAACTTACCGCCCAAGAGATACTTTTCTAAAATATTTGCGAGTAGATAATGTATTTTCATCTGAATTTATCCCGTAAATTCTTTATTCGAATTAAAGGTATAAATGTAGATGTTACAATATATCACACACATATTAGTTTTATAAAACTGAAGAGAAATAGTAGGAAAGGAAATATATCAACAAGTCTGATTAAAAAAATATTGTAAAATAACTTAATTCTTCTGCGAACTATAAAAATATTGTCAATTTTGTTATTTTTGAGTCAATTGAGTACCCAGGTAGACACGCAAGTGTCACGCGCATAAGAGCCTACTAGAAGAAGAGTTCCGTCGTGTTTATTGCATCTTTCCTTGAGAGAAAAGTATCTCTCAAGGTGGAAAGAAGTCGCGCCTAGTGCGCGTAGTTGTTCAGTAAGACGATACTCTTTTTCGAATCATTTTCTACATAAAGAGATGAAAGAACCTTCTATTGAAGGAAAATATATGTATAAAAGACTGCCACCTTTCAGCCACTTGTCTTTTTAAATAGTCATCGTATGTACACATTTTTTTGTTTATTTGAAAATGAAATTGTTAAAATCATCGAAAATAGAAATTGTTAAAATCACATTAAATCAATGTCCGAGTCAAGAATAATGAGAGCTAAACGTGTAAGAAAAAAAATGATAAACGTACAGATAGAAAGCACTTTGGAATTTTTATCTACAAGATGCACCGTGCCGATATTTGATCATAATGTCTTCCATAATACTCTTACGTATAATTATGTATAATTTTCAAATATAATTTCAAATATAAATTCATAACCATCTAATTAGTCAAATTAATCTTATTTTTATGGAGATAAAATGTTTTATTTTGATAAAAAAGATAAATTTTTGGAGCATTGTTGAAATAAATTATATAAATTTTGACACATCACGTGACACATCTAGATGAGTTAAAAATTGCAATCTTTACGACGAAAAGTTGATATCAAAATGTAATAAACTTTCATTAGCTCTTTTCGCGATCCGGAAATTACCTTCTTTATATAAGCATAAAATGAGTAAGCGAAACGCACGTAATGTAAGAATGAGTTCGCGTGCTTATAATTTCGAACACCTGTAGCTAAAGCGATTTAATAAACAAGTAGATCTGAAATTCATTTGCTCTTTCATTATTGTCTGTTGAAAAGAATGACATGACGTAAACTCAAGTAACTTATATTTATAATGTTGTATTAATAATTGTTTTTTCTTAATTTTTTTTCGACAATTTTAAGATTGTAACTTTCATTTAAGCGCACGTCAATTTTTAATTTCTAATTATATCCCAAAAAATTAATTCATTTTTAAATAAAAATCGTTTATAAAATCCTTATAATACTTGACTTTAAAAATATTAATTTCTTGATATTTTAGTTAAGAAAAAGATTCCAGATCGATTAAATAATCATTAAAATTACTACCGTTTACATATAATTATTAATTTCTGATTTATTAATCATATAATTGAATTACGTTTGTGAAGGAATTTAGCAAAATGTTTCAAGCAAATTGCAAACGCTTACATATCTTTTTCGAAGAATAAAGATCGACTAGCACTAGTACTTTCGGACACCTGTAGCTATATTGATCGACTAGGGTCGGTCGACAGCCCTCGACCTCGAAACCACCTTTTTGAGGCGGGAGCGAAATTCAATCCTCTTTCCCTCTTTACCTCAGTCGCTAACAGCCTCGGATTCGCGAGTTGATCGCCATTTCGGAGAAAATTTTCTTGCGATCGAGAAACCGCGCCTTCATTGCGCGTGACTACAATATTTTCAGCGGACCTTGAAAACGACCCTAATATCGAACTGCATAAAATAACATTGTGATAAAACAGGGACTATCATCACATCATATGAGCTCACATTTACGTCGGTCGTATTGAATAAGATGGAAAGAAATTTGGAGATGGAAAAATTGGAGATCTATGAATTATGATATTTAATATTATGTATATTTATGTTGTACTTATTTTGACATGATACGACAGTATGGCTCTTTCAAATCTTTAAATATTTTTCTAATAATAGTTAGCTTGAACTTTGCGAATTCAGCCAGCACGACACGTGTTGCTTTGTTTTCGCACTGCACGCATAAGTTATTAGCGAAGTTGCCCGTGAAGTTGTTGGTGACTGGATTGACTTTGATGCTCGAAGTAGTTCCACAAGTTACCTGCCACAAGTATCGCTTTCTCGCACGTTGCATTATACGATAACCGTTATTCCCTTCTGCATATTTAATATCGAAAACAAACCGTCCGACTTTGAATAATTCACCGCGGTCTCTCTCCTCAATACTGCTGTTCAATCATTTTAATATTGAAAACTGATACGACTATATTAAGTACATTTATCAAGCGTACAAAGTACAGAGCGTACAAAGCATAAAATAATTAGAGAAATGTTTTGGAATTAAATTTTGATTATTACTGCTATTGATCCGACATTCGAAGACCGTATCTATAATCTAACATTTAATGTTAAATTTACTTATGCGAAACTAAAGCAGAAATATTGAGTATATATATATATATATATATATATATATATATATATTTTTATATAAATTGAAACAAACTTAAAGCATCATACAAAGAGCCTCGCGCTGTAAAAATGCTTATAAGTATTTAATTAATTTAAGACATATTTAAATTAATTCTTAATTTAAATATTTCTTAAATTTTCTTTAATTTTTTAAAATATTTCTTTAATTTAAATATTTCTTTCTAATTTTCAATTTAAATATTTTAGAGTTTATTGAATTGTGCAAAAAAGAAGATCTTCGTTTGTACAAATGTACGACTGCACTGTCATCAAATTCACGTTAACATTCGATGCACCTTTTTTGTCAGCGTTAAGCAACTGAAGTATTTGTAAATTTGAGGGCGTAGTCGATCGCGTATCGTGACTCGCATGATGTATCCGAGAGTCATAGTCACGCGAGAACGCGAGAAATACCTGTCGTAAAGTTTTCAATGAGCTTACCGGAGTTATCACGCGGGCGCGATCGAGCCACGCGAAACACGTCATAAAATACGCGCGACGGATGTTGCGATAACATTATCGGACACCACGGTCTACACCCTGCCGTGCGTATCCACGCACACCTACGTATTTTCCCTTTACGATTTTATTGAGATACTCTTCGATTTCTACTACCCTCCAAAAACAAGGGCGGTTTTCCGCTCGGTGTATTTCATCTACGGATCGTAAAACGTTGTGGCGTGCAGCTGCCGATGATAATTTAAAGGAATTCGTGTCTCGCCTCCGCGAATGGCGGGGCAGTGACCTTCTTTTTTCCGCGAAAATCTCACGAGGGTTATTGACCTGATGATTAATGTGATTCTTGTCGAGATTGCCGTCTTCGTTTTTTACAGAAATACGTGTAATATATATTATATATTTAGATATACTTGTGCGAGCTTGGTGCGCTGCGATAGCGCGACGATTTAAAAGTATGATTTTACACCAGTAATGGTAATATTAGCAGAAGAACGAAGATGATCGGACAATGATTTATATTTCGCGAGAGTTTCTATCGTAAATAAGTGTCATAAGAAGAATTGTTATTCGTTCTTTAATCTTTCTATCTGCGAGTCGTTTATATAAAAACTTATTTATCTTCCAGACATTTTACGGAACTCGCAGACAATTCAAATACGCGGCACGTTTTATTATTTCTTAAAAAGAAAAATAAATCATGCTTGATATCAACTGCCCTTTTTACACGCAATCTGGTAATATTCTCCTGTGTAAGAATGGAACAGAAAGGTACGATTATGCTGCAAACTCGAAAATTTCGTGTCCCCGCAATCAATAACTGACTTGATGCGAGTTCTTGAATTTCCCATGATCTACTTCTGTTTTAATGTCTAGAAGATGTCAGGCACCGACTGGGTCGAATACATGACTTCCGAGGGCAAAATATAGTAAGTGACATGTGATAGATACGACACAAGCTGGGAATTGCAATGTCAATACTTTCGAACTTCCCGAATGTATAAAGTACAACAACTAGTCGAACAACTAATTCTTTTTAACACATCTCATCGTGATTTATAAGTTTGGCGTTTGAAATTTCTTGTGATAAAATATGATTCTTGATATAGCACATTGTTTGGAAACTGTAAAACTGGATTTTTCTTTTGAAAAGACATGTTTAGTCGCTAGAAAAAACGTGTTGCGAGAAGCAAGAAAATTTTGTAGTATATTTGATAATATTTTCAATACTTTGGTGTAAACTTCTGGTAAATTTCTGGCGTTTAAATTTTTAGTAAATATTTCTTTAAAAATACAGGAAAATTATGCAATATATAATTCAAAACTGTAAATTTTTTCTGAGATAAGATCTTAAATATTTCATCCTTTTCTCTCTTTCGTATGTATCTAAAATCTTTAAACTTTAATCTAAAATGATCTAAAATCTGATGTATAAATATCAAGTTATAATATTTTAAAAAATTATCATCTATTATATTATATTTCAATAATATTATATTTTCTATTTTTCTCTTTGTAACAATAATAAATTCTAAAAGTTTACAAAAATTTAAAACAGTAATAATTTAAACTGTAACGTGGATCTTCCAAAATTTTTAAATACACACGTTATTATATAACTTAAGTGTAAAATTGTATGAATAAAATAAACGCAAAAAAAATAAAATAAAATAAACGCAAGATTGATGTTTATAAAAAGGAAAAATAAAAGATACAATCTATTTGATGCTAAATTCTTTAAAACATTCCTTGATTGATCAATTAGTAAAATTATTTTTTCTGATTGATTAATCAAATGCTTCGTAAGTAAACTGCACACAAAATTTCAAAATCTTGAGCACGAATTTGACATGATCCTGCCGAACGCAGAAGTGTCAAACTGAAATTGCAGCCATGGGCTTTCAATAAACCTGCGGAAAGGAAGCAACGTCGTTGTAACGAGGTTCCAAGCGCAATGTAACGAGATATTGTTGCCACGTGTTTGTCCCCAAAACTCGGGCAAATTGAACGCCATCTCTTTCAGGGTGTGTCACGACATTGCCGGTAAAAAAAATATACGCATTTTTTTTCACCATCGTTCCGTGGTGGTTGCAATTCCGCATGTGTACATACATCCCTAGAGAACAAGTATGTGAAATACGGAGTCTCACGGTTCAGCCGATCACGGTGCCATCCATTCCGACGGAACGCGACGTCCTCCATATATGAAATACCATTTGTCTTTTTTTTTTACAAGACGAATTGCTCGCGTATTCGAAATATTGCTGGAATTTCGGATTAAAATTTGACTTATCACTCAAGTAACTTTAATTCAACTTGAAAATATTCAAATCATTAGATATAATGCATTCGATGCGAAGCATAATGAAAAGTCTATTTTAAAGAATTTTAATTTTTAATATACTACTTTATCCACTTTATCCAGTATCATAAAAAAAACTTTATCCAATATCATAAAAAAACTTTTATATCATATAGTATATCATATGGTATATCATGTATCATATAGTATAATTAAGCAATTGTTTCTCAAATTCGCGTCTTGCTAAAAAAAAAATTTATATTCAGAAATGCTGAAAATATTTTCTAATTTTTTTCTCTAACCTTAATTTTTCGATAGAGATTCGATCATGTAATATCGTAGAGATACATCTTTCTAACTTCTTCGGTTTTAATATTCATAAGATATATATTGATAAGATCGATCGCTCACTCGAATGAGAAATCTTCGTGTCGTTCATACAGAGAACTTTCCTTATATCTTTTTCTCTTCGTTGTGTCGTGAGACTATTCTACAAGTGACTTATGGGGTTCCGAGGATCCTTGATCGTTTTCGAAAGAAATAAGAGATACTGCCGGTTTCTTCGGAATTGGATGTTCCTTAAGAGACATTGTGGATTTTCAAACTGGATTAGGATAGAAATTTACATGCCGTTGATTTTTAGGATTCACAAGTTATTAATGGCACAGAGTTTCGATTAAGCGATTGAATAAAGAGATTTGAATGTTTCTTTGGATGACACAAAGCTTGTAATAAATATTTATATTTTTTGCTGCTTATAATGAATATTTATAATTCAGAGATTCAATTCCTTCTAGGAATCAAATCAAATTCTATCTTTCATTGTACATTTTATGATACTGATTGATTGCGATGTTTTTATGATATCGCTTATAGAAAATTTTATAGATTATATTTATTAATACTGTACAGATTTATCATTTTCAATTATATTGTATGCGCATTAAAAATATTTCTTATTTTATTAACAATAAAAATATTGTAGCGATAAATATATACGAAAGAATGAATGAATCATCATGATATTTTGTCGCGCATAAGTCTGCTTAAAATGTTATCGATTTTTACCACGGCGATGCGCTAACAATACATTATTATTTACGACTTCGCCGCCACAAATGTAATGAATGAATAGCATGCGATCGTCCCTAACGAGTAGATATCTCAAGGGTACTGTTTCGTTTGTTTCTTGATGGCGTTTTTCACAGTAAGGCATTTAATCGTTGATTAATTTACATAGTTCCGCAAAATATGTTCAACTTGTCGAGCGGCAGATAAATCTTAGTTATAAATCTCACAGATATAACATAAGTTCTGGAGAAAAAGATTTTCTACTTTTCGAGTGTTCTCTAATTATTGTTTTCTAATTATTGAAGAATAAATGAAATGTTATACAATGAGTAAAACAATTAAAATATCATAAAATAATTTGCTTTTTTAAGATTCTGCATAAACTTTTTGCAGAAGAGATACGCAGAGATGTTCTGAAGTCACTAAACCAGGAAGCAAAATTGATTAAAGAGCCGCTTCATGGTGATGAAATGCAGCATACACGTTAATTACAAAAAAAAGTAATTATGAATAATTAGAATTACTTAATAAGAGAGACAAAGGAAGCGTGTAAGAACACAGTCGCGGCTTTTGTTCATTTTTTCTCTGCTGCATTGTGCGTATATATTCTTTCTTCGTACATTCTGCAAGACTTTTACACATGCATCTCATGGCGCGATGCTAATTTATTAAATTTATTATTTTTTACTTTCACATTTTCTGTGGCTTTTTATACTACTATAAACGAAATTATCCACATCAAAATTAGAGTTGAAATGCTCGCGTGTTGCAACTGTGTAAATATATCAAATACATAATGTTTTTACTTCGTTGATGTCCTTGGAACGATAAAAAAATTACGTAAATAAAAATTTGTGTTTTTCTAAGTTTTTCAGTTTAACCTTTGTATAGTGATACTTTATATGACTGGGAACATGCGAACAAGGTAACGAAAATAAGTAGAAACACCGTTTATCTATTTATTTTTAACATTTTATAACTGTACTAATATTTCGACGTCAAACTACATTAATAAAATGGAGAGAGAGAAAATAATGTGTAAATTTTCCGCAGAAAAATCATATTAATGTAATTTTTATGACGAGCATAAAGAATAATATAAAATCTCTAATTATACGAGCAAATTAGTAGTGGCGGAGTAAATGCAAATGAAAATTGTTCGGTGTGGCGGACATGCATATTCAACTAGATTATAGCTGCGTGTTACTGTGCTCATACCCAGGCAATGTCAAAAATGTGGAACAGTATACATGTATTTCAAATAATAATGCAATGTCGATATTTTAACGGTTCTTCTTTTGCCGATTATTCTTTTTATCATATTTATATGAATCGATCAAGTCAAAGAATCAATAAAATTTATATTCGTATCCGTATTACAAAGTAATAGCGAATGTGACGACCCCGTAAAGATTCTTTATCTCCCGCAGTGTGGCTGTGGGTCACAAGAGAGGAATCAATCGGGATATAGCCTCTACAAGAATGTCTTCTGCCGTTTCATTCTGTGCCTCCTTCAGTTATCTTTAATTTACATCCGCCTTTAAATCGTAATCGAACGAATCGATTCATACGGTAGTCATAAGAACAGGCTACATTTTTTATAAGTAAATTTATAGCTTTATTCGGTTCGCGTATGCATTATAAATTGACGCTGCTGTTTCTGACATTTATACATCGTTATCCGTCACTTAAGTTTAATGTTGTCCTCGCGTGCAGAAATCAGAAGGATATAATATTTATATGTTATTATATCGTAAAATAAAATAATAAATAAAAATGCAATAATATTTATATATATTGTCATTGGTTATGAAGCTCTCTTTTATTCTATTTCGATCTCTTTTGATATGTTTTCTCTCTCTCTCTCTCTTTCTCTGTCTAACCCATGTATTTTTAACAATTTCTTCTTTTGGGAATTGCGGAAATACATCTTTTTCTCTCTCTCTCTCTCTCTCTCTCTCTCTCTCTATCACTTACTTTACCCGATAATTCGAAACTTGTACTTCAAAAATTTATTTCTGGTTCGCAAATCCTACTTATCAAAATTGATTTTAAATTTCTCTCAAACTCTATTATCATAAGTTCGATTTTCCGAGTAAAAATAAATTTTTAAGAGTCTTGAGCTTTAAATATATAAAAAAAAAGAAGAATTTTATTCTTCCGGAATTATGTTACGGAAATAAATTCAGCACGAATATATTCAGCTCGTTCGCTCGCACAATGTTACTTCGTGCAATTTCCCCAGATTCAAATATCGAAGCGACACACTCGTTCATTATATTTACCGTGTCACATTGTCGCATCCATATTTTCTGATTCCGTCGACGGAATGTCATTCGTATCACGATGATAAAACGGCGTATATCACGGAGCTATGCATAGAGTTGCAGGCACCAGCGGTGTTTGCAAAGCCCCAATTTCTTTTTGTGGGACGTTGCGAAGGATGAGTCCGTCATACGCAATATCCCGTTGCGAAGGAATTGACGGCGAAGGACGAGGGAAACGTAAGCTTGCAAGGCTTTCTCGATAGAAGACGGACGGCAAAGGGGTGAAGTGCGGCGAGAGGAAAATACGCGCGCACGTACACACTCGGCTTCGCCGCCCTGCCGATCAATAGCTACAGGTGGCAGCCATTTCCTAGCCAACGTTGGCACTTAGCTTCTCTCTCTCTCTCTCTCTCTTTCTCTCTCTCTCTCTCTCTCTCTCTCTTCCTCCCTCGTTCACTCTGTCTCTTTCTGTCTCTATCTTCCACGTTATCCTTGCAAGATTACCCACGTTACCACTAACGACGGTGGACAGCGCGCGAAGAGACTCGGCCGAACAGGAAACGAGCAGCTAAGAGCGTGAGAACATTGTCGTGCCTACAAATTAGGTGAGAAGAACGTGATACAGGGTCGTGCTTAAAATAAGCATATCCTCTAGGAAAGACTAAGTCCGAAGTATCTCGTGCGGAGAATCAAGAATTGCGTGTGGATTAAGAAAAGAATTATGTTACAGAATCTAAAATAGTTAACTCTTTTGCAATGTTATTACATCACGAAATAACTTCCCCTTCTCTCTTTCATTCTCTGTCAGACTCAATGGTAAAATTACTCGTGAAGATATAAATGAAATATAAAGTATACAGCGAGAATTACTAGTTATTAGATATATGACACCTGATAAAAAAAAATGATTGAAACAAATTATTTCAACATCAAATTAAATGGCAATAAATGATGAGTTTCATTACATATTATGTAACGTGTATATCTGGTTATATTTTATCGTATTTTGTCGTATTTTATCGTTTACTTATCTTTTTTTTGTGTTACATTTTTGCGCTTGCAGTCAATAGACTTCATATCACTTGAATATCAAATCATCGTAATTCGTCGTGCGAACTTTAAGAAAGGAAACATCAAAATTAATTTTGTCAACGCAGGTTCTTTTCGCGTGTTATGTGCCATATAAATATATACTAAAAGTTTGTGAGGAAACTTACTTTGCGCAATTCAATCCAGAGAGAAGCAAAGATGTATCCGATTCTTGATGCAACGTACAAGCCACATGAAAATCCCTCTAAATTTAGGACACTGATAAGAGATAGTTTCTGCCTTGCTTACACTACGCGAAGATACTGGAGTATGTACTAATTTGAGATTCTTCATTCGGTTGACTTCCAAGACTTGTATCTCGCAATGCGATTACAATGAACGTGACCTGCCGTAGTTGAAGCCACCTATCCTCCCTTATAAGTAGGTATACACGCGCGTCGCTTCTCGCGTTGTTTCTCGCACGTCACTGGAAATTGCGCTAAATCGCTGAAACGCGGCCCCTTCGGGATCAAGTTTATCTCGGTCTTGATTGCGACGCGGAACGAGCTTTGATTGGGCCGCCGGCAGTCAGTCGGGCAGCTTTTAATCGAGTCGATCGATCACGCGACGCGCACAAAAGCTCTTCCGTTTTCCGTAAAAGACGGGAAGCGAGTCTCCTAGGGTAACAGCGAACGAGATTAATAAAGGAGCTAATGAACAATGCTGCTGCATGCCCGGATAAGGAGCAGAGCCTGCAAACTCTATCGAGTTTCGGATGCACGTGCGCTTCAACAATCGGAAGATCGACGAAGGAAAATTGAACAATCTACTCAACAGCGATTTCATTATGGATTATGATGTGCTATTAATTAAGCAGTAAATCGTCATTATGGATTATGATGTGCTATTAATTAAGCAGTAAATCGTCGATATATCAGAAAGAGATTGCATCATAGGATTGGATTATAGTTTTTGAAAGAGACATATTAATGATTTTCAAAGTAAAAACTTTTTAATCGTTAAAAATTTTATAAAAAATCGAATGAATTTTCCGGACAATATCTTTTGCGTGCCAATGTAACGTTTGCGTTTCCGTGAAATAAATTAATTTTCACAGCTGCAGTTGATATTTGAAATTGCTTTTTTTTCTCAGGAACTAAAGGGACGACTCGAAGTACCGATATGTAAGCCGCGGTATCGATTAAAACGCGTATATTGCGATCCATTTCCGTCGGCTTAATTAGAACGGCCACGAGGCCGCCGGAATAAGTCCGTTCCGCCTGTACATGTATATATAAACCGGCTGAATTTCCAGGAATATCCAGCGGAATGCACAGGGCTGATTTTATACCACAAGCCTCGACCTGAATATTGGTGTTCCAGACCAATAATAATTAAGAGCTTGTTGATGCGATCACGAATTAAGCATTATCACGTTCATCACTTCATTCACTTACTGATAATCTCTGTACGTCATGGCTTATCCGTTTTCCGAATTTATATTGTAATAATTTAATTAGAAACCTTATGATGCTTATTTCATTCAATGGAGCTTATAATTAAGTTACACAAACATAGAATACATCTTCTCCGATCGTTTCTTCTCCACTTTTGTGATTAAAATGTAATATTTTATGCATAGTTTCTAAATAAAAGCGTAGGGCAGAACTAACGTTTAACATTGCTAATTAAAACTTGAAATAAGAAAGACCAAGCAATTTATACGAATCTCTAATATAAGAAAGATCTTTATCGGAAATCTTCGAAAGCAAGAAATACAAGTTTAATGTGTGTGTGTGTTTCCTATAATTTTTATATATATTTATTCTATTCATACTATTCTACTTTTTTTTTTTTTTTGAGAAATAAAAAAGAATGAAAAAAATGTAATTATTTTCTAAATTTCTAAAATCTTCCAGAAGATGTCAGCTTGATAAAATAGAGATTGAGATAATCGAAAGTAATGTTACATGCTTTTGTATATCATAGTCACAGTTATTGACTTCCAATCGAGATTGCTCAATGTATTTTGGCAATGCATCGTCAAAGAGTTTTCGATTCAAAGTATTTTCTCAGATCAAGGAATAATTTAAAGCTTCTTAAAGTTTCTCGTTGTTAAAGAACTGAAGGACCATTGTTATGTAAAACAAATTCCTAAATTTTCACTTCACTTATTCGTGGAATGGTAGTTTCATAAACGGAGCAGAATGCAATTTAAGATGTTTATTTATCAGGAATAAATTTCCATATTCGGATCACGTACAGCTACCCAGCTCTTGTTTTCTGAAGTCGCGATATGTTTACACAAAATCAAGGCAGATGCAGCTATAAACATGGAAACATATCACAAACTTTGAATAAATCATTGTAATTTCAATGATGAGGTGAATTTTTTAATTTTCTCAATAGTCTTTCTCTCTTCTTAAAAGCTGAGTGTTTCTACTTAATGCTACTTAATACGATTCATTTTTGAACGCGCCAGTTTGTGTAAAAATTTTCACTTCTCAAAATTTCATCTTATTTACGGAAGACAATTCTTTTTCGATTGCTTAATTCTTAACTCTTCTTTCGATGTGTATAGGAAATGCTTCAGTGCAGTTATTTGAAGTCATTAATAATTATCCGTCCTTAGGCACGTCACTTTAATACCTGACAGCTTCATTAGCAAACTTTGTTATGGATGACCCTGTCATAAAAGTTTAGCATCCTTCTCGTTATCCCTTTAATGGACTAGACTCGTTGCCTTTATGATCTATTCGACAATGCTGGCAAACAATAACAAATTGCCGTCACAACGTACCGTACGTCGTTTTAGTTATGCCATCACAAAATTGGTTTCAACGCGATTTATTTCCCACGCGGCAAATGTAAAATTGTTTGTTTTCCAAATATTTTAAATCAATCACATAATGACGTGCGATTAAAATCTCGTGAAATATCGCCGCAGAATAATGCATTGCAGATATAGTTTATGATATAGATTATGATATAGTTCGCGTAATTGTGCGTAATATAATGTTTGAACTTTCTTATAAAATTTTGAAAACATATTTTTCTGTTAAAAATATATTTTACTGTTAGAGAGAGCCTCATGAGAATAGAAGATGTATGTATCTCGTTTTCAATTTATCAGTAAGCAGTATCTCGTTTTCAATTTATCAGTAACCAGTAACATTTGACTACCAGTTAATTTCGTTGGGTATGATTTAATTACTAAGTTTTATAAGTTTTTCATTTCAAATCGAAATCGATGATCGATAATCCTCTACAATAGAAACACTAATAGTTAAATACTAATAAATTTCCCAAAATTTATCGATTAAGTTTCGTGAGAATAGTTATTAGGATAATGCATATAAAATAGTATGAAGATTATTAATTAAAAAATAATAATTTTTCATTAAATAATAATTTTAAAAACTTATTAATTTTAGAACAAAAATATTTAAATGAAAACTTGAACTTTGAAGACATTCTTCAAGAATCATAATAATTTTACTGCTGATAAGAAATTTTTTAGCATTAGGTACTGTTTTCAATAGAAATTGATTCTCTTTCTCTCTTTCTCTCGGTCTTTAATAACAATTTAATATGTTTGCTCATATACATCAAAAGATGAAAAAATACAAAATACAAAAATACTTATTTCTGCAAAATCAAAGCAAGATATTATTACAGATTGAAAGTAAAACTAAAAACTCTTGTTAGATTACAATTATGACTGTAACAATTATATTTTGCTGTTGATTAATACGATATATTGATAAAATATTTTACCGTGCATCCATTTGTTATAGTCGACGTAAACAAAGACTGATAAAGTAATCAATCAGTGACATTTGTTTTGTGAAGTAAAGTAATTTGTATCATGAAGTAAAATCACAATAAATTTATTCAATTAATTTTATAAAAGTGCAATGCATTTGTCATATTAATTAATTAATTACATTTTAAAAAACTTCAACATAATTCAATAATTCGACGTAATCCAATTAGGTGCAATAGTACGTTAACTTTCGTGAAAAAAAAGCATCTACTTTCATACTTTTCATTTGTGTTCAATGAAATTTATTATCTTTTTTATTTAATTTCATTTCTTCATATAGTAATCGTACGTAACTTTACGTGCCTCGGGCATGTAATTTTTTTGGTCGCAAGAGAAAACTTTCGAACTATTCTCTACAAAAAAGAGGGAAAAGGTAATTCCCGCAAAGCGACGGCGCATAACGAGATCTCATGGGAGCGGAAGTCACATTTTTCTTGGAAAGTCACTTGAAAAAATTCGTGTCGTTTACAGAACCGCAAAAATTTTTCGATTATGATTCGGAATCATCTTTTACGCATTTTTTTTTAGATTTTCTTGTAAATAAAACCTGAAAATCCCTGATACATTTATAATATATTCGTAATCTCTCGTAATCTCGCTTCCTCGTTTCGATTACGGTTTGTAGATTCTTCAAGCGTCGTGGAAACACGCTTATTCTATTTAGGAAAAATAAATCAAGAATTTGCTCGGGGTCCATTCATTACTGCACCTTTGTGGCACATCATGGCGGTGGTACTCAGCGTCGCGGCTGTTTTGTCTGTTGAATAAAAAATGAGAGGAAACGGAGCACGAGATGAAACGATGCGCGTTGTTCCCGAGGAAGGCGGGCGTGCCCATGAGAAATTGGATTAATTCTGTATACAAGCGAGCGGTGTCCGCCTGCACCATCGCCGTCCAACAGTGTATCTGCAAAGCACAATGCTCCAGCTAATGACATCATCAGAACTTACGCACTACAAATTAAAGAAGCTATAATTTGAAGTTTCATATATTAAAAATAAATGCAAATGTAAAATACGCGCATATATTTGCAATAAATAATATTTTCTTCATATTTATTATATCTTACATATAGATTGACGCGATTCATCTCATCAATTTAAAATCGATAGATTCTCAATAAATATAAAATCTTTAAAAATTTTTTTGTCTATGTGAACGCATAAAAAGCATTAAAATATTAATCTAAGAGAGTGATTTTAGTAATATTGTTTTATGTAAAAACACAAGGGTTTAATTTTTATTTCGTTATATTATATAATATTATAATCGTTATTAATTGTAACATTATTTTCTTATGTCTTATCAAAGACGCTATCGAGAATTAAATCTGCCATTATGGAGGAAGCTTCGATTCTGTGGGACAACAGCCGGATATCGGCGACATAGTACGCTTGGCAGCTCGTACAGCCAGATCGCTACGTAACAAACGGATGCGCACACACGTGCGACATGCTTACAGAGATGAAATCTGATATGGGATAATAGGTTTGAATCCGCTCCCACAGATACATGCAGAGACGCGTACAAGCAGATCGATGCATATGGGAACAATATTCCTTCGTGGAATTATAATATTGTATGTCACGGTATAACGTGAATGCACAGTAAGACACGACGTATCCGCGTTTCCTCCTGTACATCAAGATTTTTTACGCGTGGCAAAAATTTCCGCTCGAAAGCGTCGAGGGAAATATTAGTTTTGTTTTGATTTTTGTCGAACGCATATTATAATGTAAGAGAGAACAAGTGGAATATCGCATTAGAATTTCTGTGGAAACTACATACTGCATCATGAATCATATTGACATAGTAGACAACGTTATAGACAACGTTTTTGCGTGACGTATTTTTGTACGTGATACAAATTCGTTTATTTTGTTTTCAAACAAAGATCGAAAATTTCAAACATAAATATTAATTTTGATCTCAAAAAGGCATTTATTTTGTAATTTCCATCGCGTATCGCTGTTGCATTTATGGAATACATACACGGAAAAATACTTCCTTCACAATCACTTTTCAATCGCGATTAAACAGTCTTTAAAATCAAAAGTATCTTCCTCGAACGAATCTATTTGCGATCAATATCAGAGAAACCAGATTTATTTAATTCAATGACTTTTGTGACAAAAGTGAAAGGCTCTTTGTCAAAAACGAAAATTGTACTTTTCACGAAAAGAAAAGAAAATCGGACAATGAATCTTTGGTGAACGTGACTAGATTGATTAGATTCATTTTTTATAAGTCACCTCTTCTTGAGAGAGCAAATTTCAGGCTACGGAAATAGTTCTCTCGCGTTCCAAGTTTACTAAGGACAAGAGACCAGTCGGTGACGCTAAGATCACTCCGCGGAACTCTATTTCAAGCTGACACGGTCGGAGAATCGATCGCCGCTAACTTGATGTACTATTTACGAAATTTTCGAATGGCGAGCACGTACGACGAAAAATGAGGTCGTGTGTGAAAATAACGAATGTTACAGTGTGACGATGAATGCTGCGCAGAGTAAAACCTGCGTCTTCGATAGAATGTGAAACTAAGACATATGTCATTCTAACTTGAATAAGATCATCGGATTAATAAAAATAAAATATTAAAAAATGTAAACATTGTTACAATATTTTAAAGAAGTTAATTTAAAAAATTAATTTTTTGTACATATTTTACATATTTTATATTTATAATATTTATATGCAAATTAAATGTCATGACAATAAATTAATATTCGGTATTTAATATTAATTGTATAATATTCTATTTTTAGTATTCCTCTTTGCTATAATGATAATTCATAAACAGATAATATTGTTTTATATTTAATTATATTAAATAAAAATTATACAGAAATTATACAGAAATAATATTTTAATAATATTTTTAATAATATTTTAATAATAAAAAATATGCTATATATAATATTATATGTATGATTTATACTTACTATTATTTCTCTAGAAATTTCTTAAATATATAGCAATTGAAGTGCATAACTCATCGATTGATTCTTATTAGCGCAATACTTGCATATAGTGAAAATTTGCTCATCATTTATATTTACAGCAGTCATAGAATGACATTGAAAGTTCACGCCTAGAGTTCAGTTTTCTTGTGAGAAGTCGTATGGAAACACAGAGCAAGGATATTCCTAAGATAAAGTTTCTCGGAAGCTAGCGTGCACTTAAATTCGACGGAACTAGACGTAGAACTTCCACTGACAAGTAGAAAAGTATCCTATCTGATCGGCCGCAACAAGTAGAAGCGGTTAGCGTGTGATCAGCCAATAAGTAGGCTAAAACTATTACCCACGAAATTTGCTCATTCGGTCAGGATCAACAAAAGACTATCAGTAACAAAGTTATCATAGTGTCTTGATACAAATTAAATTAAAATCTTAAATTGTTACAAGAATAAATTAAAATAATGTCACTATTTTCTTTATTTGTGAAGTGTAAAATTTGCTATTTAGTTGAGCTTCTAAATTTGTTCATAAGTGCTTATTATAATATACATATATATATATATATATATATATATATATATACGTACATATAACAATAATGCAATATATATTGATAATCATATTTAACCTGAAAGTAGGCGTGTGAATTTAACTAACGTTAATAGTCATTTAGATTATTGCAAAATATATCAAAGTTCACGTAGAAATAAGCGCCATCTACTTCTCCATATTATATGAAAAAACAGAAAAAAATATATGTGATAAATTGAGAGATATAAATAAAACAAAAAAGTGCGGCAAAATGATCTACCACTCCCGGGGTTAAGATTATTTTATTCCCTTGTATGTAATATTTTAAAGTTTAAGCTTATTCTTACAATAGATACATAAATTGAGGAATACTGCTGCTTTTATCATATACAAATTATCATGTTGAGAATACACATTTGTCATATTTATCTAACAATAAATCTAACGTTATATTATGCGTGTTCGCTTTAATATGTATTACTAGCGTTTCATCGACAACACTATCGTGTGTGCGAGAAACCGGCGGAGCAAAACTCGCAAATCCTATGTGGGAGCAAAATGCATATACAATAACGTAGAACGATGGCGGCGGTCTGTAGCTAAGCGCAGTATTAAAGTATACAGTGAGCTCAACAAGTAGCCACTGGAACAAACGTCGTTTTATGGGGAGGGTGAAACTAAGGGTTGTTTTGTAACAACGGTTACATAATCTTCACATACAAACGAGGTCTGGATACGCATATTATCGATTTTTCGAGCAAGCCGTAAAAAAGTATCGTAGACGAAGTTATCTTTTGTTTGTTTTTAAAGAAAATCGAATGTTAAATCATTAAACGTCGGTAATCCTTTTCTTTTATTTCTTCCGCGAGAGAGATATGACCGTTAAATTAAATACATAATCAATGATAAATTTGTGATTTAAATGATAAATTTGTGACTTAATTATTCAAGCATTAAACGCTTCAAAAACTTATAGAATATTAATTAATTTGAAAAATTAAGAATTACACACAGGATTATTATCTATGAAATTTTAACATTAAAACTTAATTTATGACACATAAGAACTATGAATATTTCTATATTGTTATAAAATCTTTTTTGAATAAAGTATTAAATTTTTTACTTTTCACAATATTTTTAATCATTTTACTTTTCCATTAAACGATATCACATAAGTTTTCATTATAATTTAATGAGAAATAGTTTTCAGCTATTTTATCATTTGTTCGATAGTGGATGCGAATGTCTGTATATTTGTTCGCACAATTGACTAGAGGTCCAATTGAACGCGGTCATTTCTCGATTTCCTCTCGAGTTAACATTTCCGGTTGGGCTGCGGGCTTATTCGATATTCGAAAACGTAATGGAAGAGCCAAAAGCGCAATTGGTTCATGGCGAATTCCGCTATTTATTCCATCGCTATATTATAAATGTCTCTTCTTGAACAAATAAATTTTTGTCAAGCGGATCAAATCACACATGTAAAAAACAAAATATACTTCTTGCATCATCTTGTACGCTTCATTGAAGGGGAGGGGTTTCATGTAACAAAGCAAGAGAGTTTTGATACGCAAGTAATTTAAATAAAAAAAAGTAACATGACACGCTTTACAAACGTAAACAAATGCGATGCAGCATTTAAAGCAATTATAACCCGGTAAAACTGAATTAGTAATGATTAAATTTGTTACATCGTTTAGTTTAAATATTTCTCATAGATCAAGGAGAATAATTTTAAAACAAATTGCAACATCGCTTTTAGCGACGGATTTAATTAACGGCCTTGCTATACGCTTGGCGCTTATGCCAACCTGATAGCACAAAGGGTTAAAAGCGCTGCGAAATTATTGTCCATATTGTTACGAAAACCGGATACATGCGTTTTCGAGCAACGATGACGATAATTCATGTGTTCCGCGCGGAATTTCGTGCATATAAAAGAAACATAAACCGCCCGTATATGTCACGTATCCGCAGGCGGTCGTATTGTGTTGCAACAGATTTAGTTTCACGCCTTTCTTTATCAATTTTGATTTAATTCAGACAATAATATTTCAACCTCGTGTTTAGGCGACAAAAAGTAGGTTGCTGGAAAGTACGCGTTAGTAAAATGATCGATTTAATGCATACTTGATGAACTTAAATAAATAAAATAAGCAATAAACTGTAATTGACAAAATACATATCGCAAGAAAATGTCCAAGAGAAACTGTATGGTAAAATTAAAAAATTTAAAAACCTCTAAATTTAGAACGCATGTACGCTCTTCATTTCATATTTAACGCGAGATATTGCCGTTCCTTTTTTCATGTGAAAATCGTATATTATTTTAGGTGAAATATCAGACTGCTATATTTTACATTAAATATAGGATGCATAACTCACTTCAATATTTTAGACATTATATTAGCATAAATTTTTTTAATAGAAATAACTTTTTTTTGTATTTAAGATTGGAACTAAATATATACTTTCATGGAGAGAAAAGTACTCAATCTAAGCATTTGATATCTTACCAGTCAAAAAGTCGCAGCAATAAATTAACATTTAAGGATATAGCAATAGAGAGAGAGAGAGACCACGATATCGTTCGGCATCAAGTCTGTCGTTAGATTTATTCCCTCGTATTATCATTACATTGCAGTGTTGCAAAACACGCAAGAAAATTCTGTCTACATCTTTTTATCCTGCTAGTCAATTCTCGTCGCTGATATTACACGCAAACCGTGGCTGAAGTTCTATAAGCGTGCCGTTCATTGTTGCGCCTGCAAACGCAGCTGGAGCTCGTGTCCTTGTCCCAATCATGGTGGACTCGTTCCTACGTTCTGAGCATACGATACGACCAATCTCCTCGTCAGGATAATTTTGTCTCCCCTTCGTACGTCATCGGAGTCTACCTCGAACCGGATTATTCGTTATACGTTGCGGGGGTGGCTTGTTTGCATTCTGAAGCGATCATCGTGGATATTGTGTGTGTTGCGACTCGATAATGCTTTTGTGTTCCATTCATAATATTTAGACATTTTTGTAAAAGATATTTCTTTAAAATTTCTCTCAATACTGATATGCATTATTTTAATACCAATTGTTTGTTGTAATTACAGTACATTGAAAGAACGATTTTGCTGAAAGATCTAAAATTTTAGCTGGATATAGATAGAGCAGAAAAGTAATTTTGTTGAATTATCAAAATAATTATGTAGAATGCTCAAACTAGTTGCTAAAATATCAAAATTTTTTGCAGCATTGCTCTCATTATTTTAGGATTTTCAGATCTATATCCAGCAAAATTTTAGATTCCTCAACAATATCATTCTTTCCTTGTATTTACGAAAGATTACTCAGTATTTAAATTTATTATAAATTTAAGATCAAAATAAATTTTTATCCCATTTAAAAATAGACGAGATATAAATAGCAAAATTATAAAATGTCATACAAGTATAAACGAAATAAGTTAATACTGACTTAAAAAAGTTAATACTGACGTAAGACTATAATTAGACAAACCGTTATCTCGTGAATACGCGAAATAAGATCATTAACATCCTCCATACGAGCTGCCTGTGCCTTCGTTAATTAACATAGCTCGTAGAATTTAATCACCCAGCATAACAGTCTACAAAATGACAACGTTACTTGATATGATCTCGGTGTTCTTGCTGGAGATTTTCAAGTAGCTCCGAACTTTGCACTTCGCTGACCCCGTCGATCCACGACCCACGCGAGGTATTAACTTCGGCAATTAATATTGGCAAATACCGTATTGCTTCTTGTTCCCCGTTTCTCGTCATCCGAGCAACAAGGCGCCCACGTTTGAGGGATATTATCCGTGAGCGCTACGACGGGATTATTATGAGATAAATTAATATACGCCGGAGTATTACGAACGCGAAGCGTTTGAAATTCCATTCCGTCCATTGTTCCGTCCCGTCCATTCGACGAACTGTTCGTTTTTCTCTCGAGCATCCTCCTTTTCGCGATTCTATATCCTTCTGTGCCCTAGCCTCTTTGATATTTCTTCGCCTTCTATTTTCGCTTCTGAAGATTAGTATAATCGAGTTATCGCCACGTCCGATTGCGTTTTTACTTGTCTTCAACAGAGTTTCTCTTTTTGTATTTTGAACGGATATGAATTTTTCTTTTTATTATATTCTCTCTTTCTCTCTCTCTGTCTCCTTTTGAAAAATATAAAAATTATTCCTTCTTTGTGCCCTGGCACTCCTGAAAATACTTCAATTAACGACTAACGTTTTTAATAAATATTTATATCCATTTGTTATTCACTTTAATGTTGCATATGACAAGGGAAATTGTGCGACAAGCAATATTACCTCGAAAACCCTAACCACACGAGAGGCCGGTAATAACAAATTTTGGCCACAATGATGTTAGAACGACGGTGAAGCGACAACATTGCGTTAATCCCGCCGAGCAGAACGGTTAACGAAGCCATTTACATCGCAATTACGTATGATTCACGTAACCATGAAACCCGGGTGCAACCGAAATTTGTCTCTTGCGCGGCAGGTTAATTGCCTGATCCGCGGAATGCAACGCGGAAGAGAGTGCCAAAACGCACACGGCGAGACAAGTCGACTGCTTTCTATCGCGTAGAATCAGTTCGCGCTGCGCCGAGATTGTCTCGAAACCAAGTTTGCCGAACGGCTGCAATTGTAGGAGAAATTAATTAATGCTTGATAAAGGCAAAATTTTCCATTTGAATTTCTGAATTTTTCGAATGCAATTTTGCGACATTCGCGATTGATATTAATAAGCTACAGTTTACCATTCAAAATGTTCGTAATGCGACGTCAAATATTTCTTGTGATAAAAATATGTAGTTAGTTGAATTGCTTAATTATTTCATTTTGTTAAAAACTTTTAATTGAGGAAACTAGTACTCTCAAAGTGCTTGTTGCAAAAGTAATACCAAGTTTCACAAATTAACGGTGTAAAAGAGAAAAATTGTTTCTCTTCTGTAGTAAAAATGTATTAATTTAAATTTATTATTTAATATTATTAAATATTCATATAATAATCATTTAAGACAATTATAATTAATATAATTATAATTAACTGCGGATAAAAATACAAGAACAGAGTAGGTCGATTATAAATATTTCATTATTGTTTTTTCCTTAGTTTCTGTTTCTAATTTAATAAAGTTTTTTTTAACTCTTCTAGACTTTAATTTATTCTTTTTCCTTTTAGATGAGATCATTTTTTGCTTCTCTTTTCTTCAAATATTCATCATAAAAGAGCATGAGTATGTGTGATACGTACATGTATATGGGTGTTTTCCATTAGTAATACAAGTCAACACAAGCATCGTTCTTTTTCAATAAGAAACAAAGACAGAACGATACTTGTGTCGACTAGTGTCAGCAAATGGAAATCCTATACTACAAATGTGATGAAGTCGGATCCGTGGGTTCCGCTAAACCCAAATGACTGTGTAGATCATCCCTGCAAAAATCTCGTTGTTGTAAAAAAAAATATTAGTTACAAAATCCTGAAAGCTATCTAGAATGACATATGATTTATGATTCTATCTATCTAGAATAACGTATAATTTATACAAATTCATTATTAGTTTAGATGCAATATCGTTACGGAGTTTGAATTCGTAATTACAGTACCATCGCGGTCAACTATGCCTGTGGGAATCAAGGGTCTCTTGTAGTTGCGTGGATGATTTCCTTGATTGAAATTACAGTTAATGAGGACGAGTGCAGCGCGTTGGTACGTTGATTAAGTTCAACAAACTTGCTACATCTTTTCGCGATCCTTAATGGGAAATTATATTTTTAATAATTCAAAGTTGTAATTCCAAACACATTATTCTCGTAATTGGATTTTATTTTCCTCTCTAAATTGTGGTCGCACTTTGTCGAACGATTAATGTCCAATTAAACTTTTTTTAAATTTTTATCTTTAAATTAATTAATGAGTGTTTAATAAAATTAGTGTCGAATAAAATTAGTGTAAACGCTAACTTTTGTGCTAAATATACTGTAATTTACGACATATTTTATTCATGAGATCAAATTATTAATTTTGTAGGCTGATATTTTCGAGTTTTTGGAATTATGGTACTATCATGGTGTGACAATATACACATTTGATATAATCGTTTTCATAGCTAATTTCATGAGAAAAGTTCATAAATAAAGTCAAACAAGTTTTGTCGGTTTCATCAATGTAGATAACAATTATTAGTGTTCCAAGTTTTATGAGAAACTAGCGTGTCTCCAAGTAAAAATTAATTTATACCATAATAAGGTCAATGTTATTAAAACAAAGTTATTGAATCTGATGAATAATAATCACATCTCATTATTGCTATTTCAATCAAATAACGTGATATTATTAGACGTCAGGGAGGGAGACTTACTTAGAAACTATTAATGTAAATTTTCAGATATCTAAAATATCAGTTTGACGTTAGGAAAAGTAAGATTAATCATCTCACAAGTGTAGACGCTCGCTCTCAGAAACACAACGTGCAACGAAACAAAGCCAGATATTAATTTGCGCTCGCAAATATTTGTTTGTGTCTAAACTTTCTAACGAGGTTACGTTCAGCCAAATATTCCTCTCAAAGCAGCTAGCCTGCGAAAGGACTGTTTACGAACTACAAAGCGATATATGATGCGGGAACTCTGAAAACCTCAAAACCGCCTTTAAAGTAGAAATCCATTTATTCCACGCTTGAAACAAGCCAACCAATATTTTTATGGATATAGACCACTCGATGAAGACGAGCTCTGATGATCATTAAAATTCATTGTCACGATCAGCCTCATAATTCAGAGCAAAAGTGGATCGAGTCCATCATTTATCAAATTCATTTAAAGCATAAAGTCATATATAAATCGTATGTAAAGTGAACGTTATAAATGATGGATTTGGTCCACTTTTGCTGCGAGACCCCTTAATCGCATTAAATACATTGATACTTCATTTTCAGGATCGCGTGACAACACACCGGGATCACTCATGTCGCTCTGAAGGCGAGTGATGACGGTCACAGGAGATGTTCTCACGGCAGGAGGGCGAGCCGCGCGGCTCCATCTTGTGCCAATCAAGATTCTGCAGTTTTGAAGATATCACAGAACCATTGTGAGATCAGCGATTGCGAATCAGTAGCAGACACGGATCTTTATGTCGGTACTTATTACCAGAAAGTGACGAAAGGCGCAACTGGGATTTAGGAATCCTCTGTTTCCTCCATTGAGAATAGACGGGATCGAAACAGAATCGTCAGAATGTTGCGCAACAACGTAATGTCCTTCATGAAGAAGGTAAGTGCATCGTTCCATGAAATTTTCGCACATGAAATTATGAGAGATTGTAGCAAAGCATTTATTAAATGCAAAACGACATCGAATTGATTATAAGATTTTTTATTACGTTTCGAACTCAATATGTTGTCTCTAAACACGAGTTTAATAATTAAAATTGGAAATTGAGCTTCTAACATAATATAATATAAAATATTAAATAATATAATATAATATTATTTAATATATAATATTAAAAGCAATACTACCTTTGATGCTATCAGAGACAGATTTGCAATGAAACTTAAACTGCAGAACGCCAATTGGCATAAATTGGATCTCAAATAGTTCATTCGATATAATGATATTTTGTTCATATCTCATATCTTGATCGGAATGCGAACAAAATCTATTTTCGAACGAGTATTTTTAGATGTAATGAAATGTAAAATCATGCAGATACAGATTATACGCTAAAATGTCCGTAATTACATCATGGAAACCGAGCCGCGGGAACTGCTCGGCGATCCGCATGAATCGAATCAAGATAGAAAACCCCAGTAATCGATAGATCGTGCCCGGAGTACGCAGCCGGTTATTTAACGACCGGTTTTATCCTCATGGATACTCCCGGCGCATCGAATATTCAACAGTTGGCATCGATCCCCTCGAAATACGGAGTATCCGGAATGGACGATTCCAATATCGCCGGATCTGATCTGCACCTAAGACCCAAGATCGCGTGCGATTACATAGGTACAGCAGGATCGGTTCTGAGATCAATGTCAACGCAGAGCTTTTATTCGTGCAAATCGGTCGTTATCCCTCCCCTCTCTTTTTCAATAAAAGTCATTTTAGAATTGTAAATTTTCCTTTTCAACACTATATTTCCATTCTCATTATCAATGAAATGGTTCATTTAGAATTAATTGTGCTACGTAATTTAAGCTCGATAACTAAACACCACAAGCCCACATTTTAACGTCATGATGTTACAATATATGTACGTCGTCGCAGCGATACATGTGATTGAAATTGAATATTAAAACCTGCTGATATTGGAAATTAATACTGTTACACTGTCACAATCGCAAATGTTACAATATTTAATGTGACGTCAAAACGATACGAGATACTTCTATATTATCGATTTTCTTTAGTTCTACATTTTTTAATAACAATTACAAGATAAAAGATAGAAAGACATACAGAAAAGAAAAACTATTTTTCTTTTTTCAATTTTTTTACAAATCGTCGCAATTAATTTATGTTGGATTAGTTACAAAACGAATTGGTTCAAGCTAGTTAATCAAGAACAATAATGCCACTATTAAAGAATAAGAAGTTCGCACTCACAACACGTGTACTCATGACACAAGGATTACATCCTTGATCTTCTCGCGTATAAACTTAATCGTGCATAGTCAGCGTTTTCTTTACGTGTACACTCCGCTCTCTCTGTGGAAAATCTCTTTGCGCTATGTCCGCGCTTTTCCAAAAGCAGCCTGGCCGAGATGAAAGCTTTTGCACGCGGCGTTCCTTCCACCCGGTGTCGCTGGAAATGTTTGTACGTCGGTCCTCTCTTTGTCCTCTGTGTTCTCAGCTTCACAGCTTTGGAATTTCCGCGCTGTATCAGCTCATCTCTACTGTTTCTTTTACATCTCTATTTACATTAATAAGAATACTTGGAAAATATTTGAATTTGTTTGATTCTTATGACTATGATCCTTGAATTTTAGTTGATGCTGACTGCTTATCTTATCTAAATCTTAAATAGTAATATTGAAAATAATTCTGTTATATTTAATTTTTTGTTTTTATTTACACACAATTGATACACAAATTTGTTTTCATTTGTCGTTTCATTTTTATGCTATCTGTTTCKMTCTCTCTCTCTCTCTCTCTCTCTCTCTCTCTCTCTCTCTCTCTCTCTCTCTCTYTTTGGTACGCGTGCTGTTTTATTCTTACATGTCTTCTGAAAGTACATCAAGCGAAATTCTGCCATAGAGATCCTTTGCTACTATTATTGCATTCGCTCTAATGCTTTTTTTAAAACTACACCGAGCTGCAACATTGTTAAATTATTCCTTACTTCATGGGAAATTCTCCACGAAGTTCTTGCAACATTAGTAATGTTCAAGAGATGTGAGTGTTTTATAGTCAATGCACATACGCTGCTTCTTTCATAATTGAAGAATTTTTATTTCAATAGAAAATATACTTCTAAAAGAATATAAGTATATATTCTTTTTCTTATTCTACACAAGTTTGATCTTCGATTCATTCTTTTCATAGATTTATTTTCCAATCTTCTCAAGAAAATTTCGATTTATTTGTATTTTATTCTATTTAGATATTGAAAAGCAATCGTCTTTGAGCTACCCTCCTTGCGATCACGACGTTTTTTTTTCTTCACCTTACACGCGCGGATGTTTTGAACGATCTGTAGGGGAATATCGACTCTGTCTATTGAGCAGTCGTTTCAAAAATCGAGCAGGCGCAAGCTTATTTATTTGTCCCCCGATGGTCTCAATATTCGGCAATGGTCTTAAAGGTCGATCGTGATACGGCGGAGAGGGTCGCTTTTTATAGCCGCGTGCCGACAAGCTCTCTTGACGATTCTTCTCGAACACCGTCGTTACTTTCATCGCCGACGCGGGAATCGAGCGCCACCAAGATTACACCGAAGACAGGTTTCATATATATTTCGTTGCGTGTTAATATAATATTTATAACGCGTTGAGATGCTAACACATACACGTAAGTCAACCTCGCGAAGAGATTAATAGCTAACGCGCGACGAGTGAAATACAAAAGCACATGCATGACTTGATATTCCTTCGACCGTGAAGGAATTTGAATTGAATTAAATCATGAATTGAATCATTTCATGATTCAATAATAAAAATATTATTTTGATATTTTCCGTAATATTATGTATATATTATGAATAACATAAATATTGCGAAAAATATTAAGCTTTATATATTTAGAGCGTTTTATTCATAAGGTTATATCGGTTGATCGTTAGGAGAATAAAAAAAGAACTAGCGCGATTAAAAATAAAGATATCGGATTGAGATTTTTGAGTTTTAAAATAAAATGGTCGGTGATTCTATTTCGAATCTTTCTCTCTTCGTATATGACTTCACTATGTTGTCTTCTTTTCAATTACTCGCGATTTCACGACTTCATCCAAATGCTTCTTCAAAATGCCAGGCACATATCACGGCGCTGCAAATAACGCGTAATCTCGTTAAACGCCAGTATTCCGTCAGTCATCTTCATTCTCGTCCTCTTATGAGACCGGAATTTTCAACTTTTCCTGCGTCTCTCATCTCCATAGCGAAGTCATGAGATCCAATGTCGTCCCACTAAATCAGCCCCCCTGCTTTCAGCGTATCCCTTCGCGGCTCACGAGCAATATCGTAAGCAAACTTTTATTAACAAACTTTTGTCATAAAACTGTATCAGTGCTAACGACTGGAGTCCACAAGCTCCCAGCGCCGCGAAAGAAGAAAGGCTCCTCTCAAGAAAAATCACAAATGTCACGAGAGAAGTGAACCGATCCTCGCAACCGATGACGCAAGCAGCCCCCGACGAAATTTTCCGCTGACGCGCGTTTTCTCCGTGGGCTGATCATAACGCCGGCAAAAGCGAGAAACTCTGGAAACTTGAGAACGAAAATGAAAGGTCGGATCTTGTGCGATTTTCCATCGTCGTGGAAATTGTATGGAAAGCGCGGTGCGCGCGCTGCACCCACGCACCAGACGGCTTCTCGCTTATGATCGCGCTTTAATACAGCGTTTCCAGAATGTATTTGTTACATAAGTGTTATTGTAAATGTCGTAGTAATACACTTGTCGCTAGCACGGCGCTTTCTCATTCCATTTTGTTATTTCTCTGCGGCGACTCATTGTTAGTACTTCACATTTTCTATCAAGCTGTTCTTGTTACGTATGTAATATGTAAGTACATTGTACATGTTATATGTAGGTATTGTTTACATACACAAATATGCATTGAGTCTTGTAATAAATAATTTCGAGTCGAACTATTCTTCGCAGAACAATTATTTCTTTGTTGCGGCTTTCACGGTCTTTGCTGCGATTTTCTTCGGCTTGGGCGTCTTGATCTTCACCGCGGGTGCTTTCACGGCCTTCTTAGCCTTAAATAGTGACTTGGATTCGCGATAGCTTTGCCCTTCTTTCCGATAGTTTGGAGACAATCTTCTGAGCGGATTGCTTCTTCGGACTCATCGCAGCTTTCTCAGCAATGACCGTTTTCTTTGTGACAGCTAATTTCCGTGTTTTTCCTATCCACGTGCCTTTCTTCGTCCCCATTTTCTATCTGAATAAACTAAACACGTTCCTCTTGGTTTATCGACAGTTCGAAAAAGTTAGTGCCAAAATTAAATGTTTAAAAGTCATTTTTAGGAAAGGAAAGTCATTTTATCTCCCCTGTAATAGGAAAGTGATAGTCTGCAGTAAAATTGTGGAACATTTTGGGAATTTGACGATGATATTCGTGCTTAAACGATATTTCAAAATTACTCAGATTAATATTGATACTTGATCTTAAGTCTACCATTTTTAATTTAAGATATTGTTGTACCGAGAATTGTTTTCCAGGACAATATTCTTTCAATGAAACGCGTAGCGGATTTTCCTGAATATAGATTCATCGGAAAAAATCTTTTACACGCCATTTACAACGCTTTGTATAGTGGCTCGAATATATCCGGTGTTTGTCTATTATTGCATGGATTCTAAAATGTACTCGAAATTTTTTTTTCTTTCTAGAAAACTCTTTTTTTTTCTACGCCATCGTGCCGTCACTCGGACATTTTTTTTTATGTCAGAGGGAGAGAGAGAGAGCTGACCTTTTCTCTAATCTACCAAAGATTCAATTATCCGTATTACATATCTCTCTGTAAACATGAGTCGGAATGAACTTTTAAACCATCGCGTGAAAGGTGAGGTGTCACGTCGCGTTTTAACACGCAATTCAATATTGTGACTACCGAGAACGCAAAATTTTATCAAATTTTATTATTACCGGATCGCCTTTCCAATGAATGGATGATCATCACGCCGCGAGAACGTTGAAGTGCGCGATAAATGCTCAAATGGAATTAATTCGCGCCATGTGCGACAAGAACAATCCAGAATAAAAAGTAAAAAATCCATTATTTGCATTTTTGCGATCTCGTATTTCAATTCGAGCGCGCGCTTCGTGATATTAACAATTCCTCATTAAAGTAGGTCGCACGGACTAACTTCTTCTTAAAAAAAAAAAGACTCAAAGAAGTACTTCATATCCGGATAAAAAAAGAAGAGCCATCACACGGTTTGCATATGCTCTTTACTCCTACGCATTTTTTTTACGGAGTGCATAAGATCCGCTCTGCTTTGGTACGTCGCCATACGAACGTCGATTCGTCAACTCGATGTTTAGCGACAAACATGTTCTGACATTTGAAGGCTCAAATTATTATAACTAAATCAGAAGATCGCGAGAGCGTTTTCGCTACTGGAAAGTGCACGCTCGATAACGATTACGTCGTAGCTTTACGAGGCTCCCGACGCCATAAAGTCGACAGGTGTCAAAGGTAGCTTAAAAGCCCAACGGTGACGTGCTATTGCTCGCGTCATTAACACGTTTACATGCTGCTACCTTTGTTCTTGTGACTCATTCAGTTGTTAATTAATTTGTCGTTTGATCGTTAGGTGTCGATGGAATTAGTCCTCTGTGTGAATAGAAAATTATCGGTTCGTGTTAATATAGCTCAGCATGCTTTCTGGCATAAATCGTCAGGCGCATATATTTTCTAGCAATACAATCTTCGAATTATTTTGACAATTCTGTCGATATTCATTATTCTCTTTTCACGCGCGCGATACGTTATTATTTATAGTATTAATAAATTAAACTGTCCTCTTTCTTCGCACGCAAATTAAATTTGTATGATATGCATTTTTTTACGATGTTGTCTATTATACGGAGTAAGTACGAGTGTAAATAAAGATTTTGCGGGGAGAGAAGATGTGGAAGATTTAAGATACTTATTCGCCGTAAATAATTCGCCGAGTTAATGTCTTGTAAAATGCGTTTAACTGCAGTTTACTACTGCACTAAGTTTTATCTCTCAAGTTTTTCTCGCGTGCCTCAGAACCATTCTTAGCAGTGCAAACAAAAAATACAAGAATACATTTTTTTATTAATCTACTTTCAGCATTTGTATCCAAGAAGCATAAAATTAATAGACTATTATATCATTTAAAAAATAAAATTGTGATAAATCATCACATGTACCTATTTATTATAATTTTCATTTTAAATCGACATTTACGATATGATTAGTTACTCAGTTCGCTTATAAAAAAGTTGTGCTTTCAAGAAAAACTCCTGTTTAAGAAACTTCAAGTTAGGAAACATTGCACTATTATACTAAGGAAGCATTTAAAGGCAGCTTTCGTGTAAAAAAGTGATAAAAGCATAATACCACTGAAAGAACGCCGACACTCGCTGCTATTATGATCCTAAAACTTCGCCCGTTAGTGCCGAACTCTTGATAATTAAGGTGTGTAATATCTTAAACTTATGCAAATTTTTAAAAAACTCTACGATCGTTCCGTTTTAGTCCCGAAAAAATGTACCGCGGACGATTAAACAAATAAACATATTTTCATTCGATAACTCGGAATTATAAAGATTGCTTTTTCTTGATGTATTCGTGAAATATTCACGTGTGTACATCCGGCGAGCAGAGCTTTCTGCCTATTTATCGAAGCAGAGAAAACAATTTCATAGAGCCGTGCTTTTTGAATATGTAGGAAAGATTTCCGATAAATCGGAGAAAGCATCCGCTGTTCAATGCGCAATCCATACGCGAGATCCCATTTTTCAATGGAACGAACCACATCATTCGTCATTCGATAGGTCATGTTGCTCTGGCATGGAAAATATCATATATTGGGGCGATTATCCCTTTCTTTTATTTATTCCGATTGTTTTTTTTTAATCCTAGTTTTCTATACTCACCGATATTATCAATACAATCGTAAAAAGTTGCTTTCACGATTTTCGTAGTGTAGAATAGTATGATATAGTTATCTTTAAAACCTCCATCAAAGAAATTGTCACACAATGATTTTTTTTTAACATTTTTTTAAACTAAAGATTATTGAATCTAACGCCAAGCTTATCAAATAAAGACATTTGTAAGTATGTTTATTATTATAAATCATGATTATAAAAACTCTTGATTAAAATTACACTTGCGATAATTTGGAATTATATTGACTATACTGGTTATTAATATTTTTTAATTAAGTATATGATTTATATACAACAAAATTAAAGATTACTTTCAGTAAAATGCTCGTTTTTATTTCTAATAAACGTCGGCGGCGTTAGCGCAAGTTTCACGTGTGAATACATGTTTAATTAACTCCAATTTGAGCTAGTCAACTACGACAAAATTTAATTCTCGGTGCGGGACGCAGTTCTTCTTTTTTTATTCGCTCTCTCATTGCGGATTTTTCTTTCGCATGCTGTCAACTTAATACAGTTATTTATCATGGCCGTGGTGACCAATAAGTCAGCAAACGGATGCGATAGTTTCCGCGAGTGTCTGCGCAACATGGACACATCGCCATTTTCATCTATCATGAGATTATACTTCTCCCGATGTCATAAATTACATGTTATATGCACAGATGCGAATCGTGACCGTCCATTAGATTCCGCGTCAATTGTTGTGTCTAACTGTGTTTAGAAGCTATGTAAAATAATATTCTTAAATCAAAAGAAATGGTATTGCATTTAGTGATCTTTTCAAAATGATTATTAATCTATTTGTTATTTTATACGGATTTAGTGTGTCATTGAAAATAATATATTTGTAAAAAAGAATACACCATATATAAATGATAAACAATATAAAAAAGATTTTATGATTAACAAGTAAAAAATATAACATGTTAAGTGAAAAATAAAAAGAAATATCGTTGAAAATACGAGTAAAAAAGATATATCCTGCCAGTGAGAAATGTTCCATGCCTACAGAAATATTAAGCAAAATGGCTCAGTTATACATGATTATTTATCACAGGAGTGATAATATTCATGGAAGGACTCTTGTAATTTACGAGAGTTCGTGTTTTCCGCACGAGTTTTTGTAGAGTTTTTGTTGTGTTTCGTTCTTTTCCACCATATATATAGTAGCAGGATAAGGCATGTTGCCGATTAAATACAGCTGGCAGACGGTTGCACCGAACTGCATGCGGAACGGCGCTCGAACTTCAGTTACGCGCGTCATAACGCTTGCAAATGCGACATCGTGTTATCGGCAACGCGGTCGCTGTTCGACAACTCCTATCGTGGGAAATGTAAATGTTGAGAATTTCTGATACACAATTCCGGAACGTGAGAATATATCGCTCCTCGTGCGCTTACAAATTAGGCAATTAACTACGCGAGGTGATAAAAAACCGGATACATTGATATATTTCTTCGCAATTTTCTGTGCAATATGCAATAATCGTGACACTCAGACGTCATGTGGAAATGAATTCAATATATTTAAGAATGAATTTATTCGTAACCGCAATGATTAATGATTCATTAAAATATCTGTCGAGCATATTACATGTCTCAGAATTCTTCTCTACATAGTAAAAAATATTTTATATTTGGGTTAAAAATGGTCTTTGTTAAAATTTTTGTGTTGAATTTTTAACATATCCGAGTGTTAATTTAATGTGATTATACATAATGTGGTTAACATAATGTGTTATTTGGGTATTCTGAAGGAAATGTTAAATTGATATTTAATATTGCTTTCTGTAAAAATAACATAATTTATGAGTAAATAAACAAATAACATAAAAATAATATAGTTTAAAAAATTTTAAAATAAATAAATCAAAAATGAATATATGTGTTAATTTAATATATTATAATTGTTAATTTTATTGAAAAAAATATGTTTTCACAAATTATTTTCAAAATGTGTTAAAATATTACATTTTTTGTATTAATTTTTACATAATATTTGTGTTATTTTTTAATATATTCATCTTGTGTCAAATTAACATAATAATTTGAACAAACCGTTTGGAACACGTTATATATGTGAAATTTAACACAAATTTTCTAACAGTATATATATTTCTAGATTATTTTGATATAGTTCTATATAGTGTAAACAAAAAATTTATTTATAACAATGCGACTCAGTTATTTTACTGCTACCGATGATAGTTATTGAAAATTATACGTGATGCAATCAAACGCACGTCAAACTTAATAATGACATAAAAGCTCCATATGCGAAAGTTGTGTTGATCAGCAAAATGACGAACAGATAGAAACGAAGATGGAATGGCCGTAGTTTGCCACGTGTTTAATATTCTCGATGTATACGTATATTCGCGTTGTCACATTTCATCAGAAGGCAACCTGGATCAAATCACGACGGTGTCTCACCGGCTGTTTCCGACCGCTGGAATCGTTCCAGCAATGGGGCTCGTATTATGCCACGCTCAACATGCTGAATAATATAGCCAGGGATATAAGGGAAGTGTTTGCACGTGCAGGATAGGACGAGCGAGAGAGCGGTGAGTACCTTGGGCAAGAAGAGCTTGTGGCACCGAAAGCATATCACAGCAGAAAGCGAAGTTCGATGAATGAAAAGAGAGAGAGAGAGAGAGAGAGAGAGAGAGAGAACTGGCAATCGGATGCGGTGCAATTTACATCTCGATTACGAAATTGGCTTTCGCTTGGACTCGGTTGTATCTGTAAAGATATTTATTATCGTCCTACTTCAAAGGTCATGGCATGATCGAAGTTCGGGAAGAACATTGGGGTTTGAGCAGGAAAAGCAGAAGTCTTTCGGAAGAAACAGCCGTTTTTCTCATTTTCGAAGGAAAGGAGAAAAGAAAATTGAATTTTGCTGTTTCATACGATATTCTCGGATTTGATTTCTATGATATTTTATTTTGGTATAGCGCGGAACGAAAAATACGATTTTTCTCGATCCTTTTTACAAAAAAACGAAATTCAATAGATTAGGTACCAAAATTATATCAGTTTGTTGTATCTCATATCGTATAACTTATGTTCATTTTGTTTTGATAACGCAATATGTATTGACAAGAAAATTATTAATGATTGAAGTTTTTGTGAATATAAACTCTATTAGATAGGTTCAGAATGTAAATTGGATAATACAATGTCTTCCCCATAATAAAATCGATATTATCTTTTCATAATTTTTTATAAATATATAACAAATATATTGTATTTTACATTATTATATATTATATTTTAAAAAATTTAACACTTTGTAATAATTCGATAACTATTAATTTAATAATTGCAATATTAGTGCATCATATTTATTGAATGTGATATTTATCGAATTCAATTCTTATTTGATTTTAAGTTGCAAGTAATTACGATCATGTAAATTACAAGATATCTTCTGTCAATATGACAATAAAATGTGTCTAGAATCTAAATTGTTGAGATAAAATAAATAAAATTTTAGCTCGTCAACTAACTTATTCACGTATTTTGTATAAAATGTTGCACACGCTAGCTAAAAGTTCTTATTTTATTTCATTTCATTCTGTCAAGAGGTTTGAAGGGATTATACTTGAATAAAATCTCCACTTTGTAAATTGTTCAAATCCAGCAATAATTTTTGCAAAGTATTGTAATAATTCTCTGATAAAACATATATGCGTAAATTAAATATTGTATATTTAGTCTCACAATCAGTCTTAGTACTTGGTTTATCAGTACCAGTTTTCGTTTACGACGAAAGATATTTAACTCCCGACCATCTTCAAGTGTCTCTTAATATTCCTCCTTGTATAAACACGTTGACAGAGTTCGAGGTTGAGACACGATCTACGAGAGATCTATGAGTTAGATGTTAATTAATATTTCGGTTTGCCGGGTCAAGAATATCCAAGTAAACAAGGATCAGGTTACGAGGTCGTTTCATGCTTAATATCATGTCTCATTATTAGCGCGCTATCGGTGGCATTGGCGAGTATATTAAATAAGCATAATTCTGATCTATTATATTTTCTTTGAATTTATATTTTACGAGAAAGAACCGTTCAATTCTTTGCGAATTAAGAAGTAATGCATTATAGAGATATCATTGATAAGAGATTTTACGCAAATTTTAAATACAAGTCTTTGAACGTTACATTTAAATGCTAAATAAATATAGCTTACATTTGAAATTAAAAATTTATAATTATAAAAATAATTGTAAAATATAGTATAACAATAATTATAAAAACAAACAGTTTACCATATTAATAAAAGTCGCAATGGGGATCATTTATGTTTTGCTTAAGATATATTTATATTCCACTATACGAGCAATCACGCTTTAGTTGAGCATTAAAATATTGTTTACGTTACAGATGGGAATGGCGCAACAGGAAGCTGGTGCATCAGTTACGCCGGAGGAAAGTGGAAAAACTTTAAGCAAAATATTGCAGCTAGGAAACATCATAACGGCGGGAAATGGTAAGTCTCTTTATCTTAGCTCTTAATTTAAGTTAAATCGCATACAATTATTATAACAAAAATCCAATTTCATTTCTATTTATTTAATATTAACTTCTTCATATTAATAACAAAATTATATACGAGAAAAATTTTCGCATTAAAACTTTCGCATTATTATGAACTACTTTTAAAAGATCGATTCCTTTTCCGTGCCTCATATCTTCCTCTATATCTTCCAGAAGTGTGTTTCAAAAAAGCTTTAAAGTTTATTTTACATACTTTCTGTGTATTTTCCAATCAACATCAATAATCAAATAACTGTTAATACAAACGCGTTTGAATATAATCAGAAATGTAAAATTTCTTCCCGTCCTATTCTATCCGTAATTTCTTGCTTCAAATTCATTCGTTTTCATTACATTAGTATCTGACCTGATTGTAAAAGCATCTGCTCGAAGATTTCGTTTCCGCGATCATTTTTACTTCACCACAATCTCTCTCACTCGAATCCACAGAATTTCTTTGTGCGTAAATAACGTGCAAATAACGTTTCGTGTCAGACATAACACGTGCAATAATATCAACCCATGTTTGTCTAATTATACGTCGCGTTAGAGGATAAAAGCACGCGGGAACGCCAATGAGGGTCGAGGACAATCGGGCGTTTCTACGCTTTTCATCAGCAGAATGCATTTTCCTTTTACACGATGCACGGAAAGTGCCATACACTACATATTCTGCTGCAGCGGCAGAAATATTAAAGGCGAATGCTGCACCAAACGCAGGGTGCATCGCAGCTGCAGCAATGGCCTCGACGCACCTGCGCGGCCGTACGCAGCCGCCGCGTCGCGCCGATTGTCTCGATACAATACTGTCAATTTTGATTTATGGGCCGACGAATTGAAGAAGCATCATACATCATAATTTATTAGCGTAGAATATTGTTAAGCGTGTCGATCTATCGAAAGCTTTTGTCGGTCAGTTTTTGTGAAAATACTTGTTTTCTCACGATTGAATAAGATTACTCCGCTTCACTTCATCATATTTCGTTGATGACTTTTTAATATAGATGTAACGTCTTAGTGCAGCGTTCCTCTACTTTGCATTTTACCGCTATCGGCAAACGTAATTAATAGCCCCGCGCTTGCGTAAGACTTAATGCTTTTACTTTGCTAAAAGGGAAGGTACGAATTCAATTTACATTTTTTACATTACTCGACGTAGGACACTGAAATACTCACGTGCACACATATTCACCCACTCACATCCCTCCCCACACACACATACACACACCCAGAGAATCTCAACTTACAACTACGTTTTCACAAAGGTACCGAAAGTTTAAAGGTTACTTTGTGAGGTCAAAGGAATATATCAAAATACAATGAACACACAGCGACGCATCATTCATAGTCGATATGACAAAAGAAATTCGATCGGAGAACATTCGCGAGCTCGATTAAATATCAAACGATTCTATCCTATCGATCAGCAATGAGAATTAATTCTGAAACTGATTCGCACATAATTGCTGCGATAAAATTTTACAAGACCATCCAAATTTTTCGGATTTCGCTAATTACGCGAATAATTGAAATAAAGAAACTTGGCAGTATAATCTTTGCTAACATGCACCATTTATTTTCAGTATTACTGTACAAGATAAAGAAACGATATTCGAAGGAAAATTCAATAATCGACAAAAGAAAGAGACTCAAGAGCGATATACTCAAAGTCGTAAAAAAAAAATCTTGCCAAGTTTTATTTTAATTCCAAGAAAAAGAATGCTAACAAAGATGAGGAAAGTATTGCAAACTAAGCGAGCTAAACTCGAGCGGAGCAGGATTTAAATGACAGATTCAATGGGATGCAAAGGAAGTTTTCCCCTCCGTTGGAAGTTATCCTCGTTCTGTACCGTGAATTGTGCCGCAAATTTTTCCCTTTTTATTTGTATTTCGCATTATGTTAAACTCTATTTAATGATGCCGCATAACAATACACATTGTCTTTATCTGCTTTCTTAAAAAAAGATCTCTTATGATTTATTATCTGTACAAGAGATATTTTAGACAGAAGTTAAATATTATATGCATCTATATGAAAAATTAATGCAGTAAGTTTATATAAGTAAATTTGGAATAATTAAAAAAATAAAATTATCGTATAATAAACTATTTTATGTTATAGAACAGTTAATTGAAATTAATTATGAGTTATATTTTCTAATCTCTAAAAATTCAGAGAAAATTCTAAAAAGAGATAAAAATTCTTCGACGGAACGTGTCAATTGCGAGGAAGAAGAAATATGATAAGTCTTTTGACAAGGTTGGCTTTGCGAAGATCGATCTCCCATTTCCTTTGTCTAAAACATGTTTTGTTCGCCCGATCATTAAGTAATGATGTTTAAGCCTTTAATCGCAATCATGTTTTGTTCGCCCGATCATTAAGTAATGCTTCAGCCTTTAATCGCAATCACAAACGATCAGACGTAAAGGGAAATAAGTTAATGTCGTTCTGCCGACGAAACCGGCAGTTCTAATTAATCCACTTCGTTCCCCGCGTCCCAAGCCCCCTACACAACGATTCGACTCCGCCTCGTCTATTGGCGGAGATTCGCAGCTCCAGAGTTTCCCGGGAATTTCGTCTATAACCTTCTGCAGACCTCGCTACACCCACTGAACCTCTCCATTCCGACCCTGAGGAGAAACGGATACTTCTCAGCGAAACTCCTGTGAAATACGCTATTTAACCCGGCGGATATGGCGGCTTTATTTCTCAGATAATCGTGCCGATCAACGGAATGTAGACAGATGATATCCTATTTTAGCTTCCTGCGAAAAGGCCAAATCGTGAGCGATAATTATAATACTGTCTATATATAATTGATATATCGTAAATGTTTGAAACGCGCCATGTAAATTCACAAAGCGTCAAATTTGCTAAATAAATGAAGTGACTGTATGAACTGGCAACGGAATTTCTTTTATGATAGTAGGTAATAATTTTATATATGTATATCTATCAGACTTAAGAAGTAATCTTAGATTTATATACATACATACGTTTATATGTAGATAAATAATATTGAATCATAAATAAAATGATATAAACTGATAATACTACTAACTGATAATAATACTAATAATTAATTTCAAAATTAAGAGGAATATTTATAAAACTCTCAAAAATAATTCTATCTGCAAATATCTGTAATAAAAAAACGTTGGATAATTTTGAGAAACTGAAAGATATCAGAAATATTATTAAAGAAATGATTGCGTTTTCAAAAAAATGACCGTCGACATCTCTTTTCATTTCGCTCCCTCGTCAAAAATTTGAGTCATGCGAGGGTAACGCAAGATGTCAGGTGATAAGAGTCGCGAAGTCGACATAAACGGGAGAGCTCGGTCGAAGTCGGAAACTTCTGAAGAGAGTGAAAAGTTTGACAAAAGCGACGTACTCGACTGAACGCTTCTATGAAAAATGCGAACACATGTTTGGAAAGGGTGGAACACGGAACACATACAAACAGTCGGGTAACGATACGAGAGGGATGCGGATGCCCTGGGGGCAAACGGAAGGGAGCGATGGAATAGTAACTGTTATTTACACCGGCTCCATATGATATCCGCCCGCAATTCCCGCGAGTTCATTGGCGATGTACGTACTCTTCTCTCCTTCATAACATGATTATCAATTTGGGATTTTGAAATTGCCTATTGTGGGAGATTACGAAGCTATATTATTATTTGCGAGAGATTTTTTTGTGATTAGTACAAAATTAATTCGGATATAGTGAATTGAAGGCAAAAAATTGATTAAGTTGCCGTTACAATAGAGAATTTTTTAAATTTATTTTAAAAAATTTCACATTATACATATAATTAATTCAAATTATAATACATATATATATTATATATTATTTATATTATTGAAAGAAACGTATCATTGAAAAGAAATATATCATTATTATATACTTGTTGCAATATCAAAAATAATTAGAAAAATCGTTTAAAACACAACGAAGCCACTGTTCTAATTATTTTAGAATTCATCTTAAATAGATCAGTATTATGATCGTACGAATTATCTCACAGATAATTAAAGTCTTTATTAACCGAAGAATAGATGTTGCGAATCTTTAATTTTTCGTAACATTTCACTTCTTCGAAGGATTCTTCGCGGATCCGCTTAAAATTGGCAATGACTTGTAAATCCGAATCAACCCTCCGAGGCTTCATAGAGTCAACGCAATGGAGTATTTGCTTCTCATGCGGCTTCGATTTTTCTTTAGTGATCGCGAGCTTGTGTGCGTTATATAAAATTCAAATCTACATTCGCTATATCGATTTTCATGCTCTTCTCCTCTCTCTTTCACCCGTTGCTGTACGTTTCTTTAATCCCTCATGGCAGCCCGCTTCTTCATCGCCCTTCGAGTATAGCTACGATCTTCGATCTTTGGAGATTTACTTTCTGATCCTTCCATCTCGGTAGACCTCTTTTAAACATTTCTTTAGAAATTCTACGCGTATTTGCCATTCGCGATGAAGCGGGAAAATGAAAAATAACTGTCTTTTTTCTTAGAGTCGCTTTGAAATAATTTGAGTATAAAGTATGCAATATCGCTTTCTTGTGAATGTGATCGATCCTAATATTCGCTCCAAAATTTTTTTAACTGGTATTCGTCGGTTTCCAGTGTACTAAAATAAAACTAAAGTTAATTGAACAATTTTTTTCCATTTTAAAGATCAAAATTCGAAGAATAAGACTACATAACTCAAAATTATGTGAAGTTACGAATCCAGTTACAATCCAAACATTTATGAATTCAGTGGATAAAATGCTTATATTCGGAATCACTGGACTCGCAAATACTAATTAGAATTAAGACTATTGAAAATCTAGATTTTTAATTTTAAGTACTTTACTTTAAATATATAAGGGAAACTTCGAGGTTCGTTGACATAATTTCGGCATTCGACTTTTTAAATAACTAATTATCGTTATTAAATATTAATAAAGAGAATTTTCTTCACATTTTCATGCCAGGAACGATTCTGTACATTATATGTATAGGTTCTTTGTAATAAGTGAAATACGAACATGCTACACTGCTGTCGCCAGCTTGTCAATAGTAAAGTAAGTTGATATCATGGTGTAAATTGTCTTTACAATACAAAATCTATATTAAAACTCTAAATTAATGAAAAACGAATAGAAGTAAAGAAACAGATACTTCTTGAAAGACTCTTTTAATATTATTTTGTAATGATTGAATAGCAAAATACTGTTACAGAAAAGCAAATGTAAATTATTTTAAATGTAGCTTGCTTCAATATAGAAATATTAAATATTAAATATAAGCATTTTTCGTCAGAGTTAAGTTATAATTGAACGTTCACACAATTTTTACACGCACAGTAACAGTGAAACTAAGCTTGCCGAGTCAACATATCTCATCCCTACATATATTTGATTTTAATCATTTTATTATAACAAATTATTGTTACTCAAATAACATGTCGTACAGTAACAGAAATTTTTCTTTTAACTAATACGTCACTTAGATTTGCTCTCTCAAGCTAAAGAACATTAATATGAAATTTTGAAACGCTTGAAAATTTACTCTTCTCGAATCAGATTTTTTCTTTTTCTTTTGTAATATTTATTTGATAAATAAAATTTAGGAAAAAATACCTATGTTATAAAAGAAATATTATATTATATTTTGCGGTAAATTTTTATTGTTTCTTTCGCCATAAATACATAGACGGAATGCCAACTTGCCTCTTGTGCCAAAGAGCCCCACAGTCCTTCTGTTAAATTTTACAGTACGGAATCTCATTCAAGACAATTTCGTCGTAAAATCTGATACATTTCAAAAGAAATAGAGAAACAAGAAATGCATATTTTATACTAAATTTATACGAAATGCCATTTTTATTGCATTTCCTATACCTTCTACTCCTACTAAGAAAGTGATAATTCATTTTTTCATAAAATAATTTTTTATTGAATGGAAAATACATCTTGAATAAATATAAGAGAGAAAGATAAAAATGAATTTTCATTATGAGCGAAGAAGGAAATTTTAAAGCTATCGAAGACACGTGGCGAAAAATGTAAAAGCGAAAGGCGTAAGTGATTTAAAATCCCCGAGCCTTCTTTCTATTGAAAGTCGAGATTTCGCGTTATTCGCATACATGACCGGCGAGAATGTGGCGCCTTTGTTCGCGCGTTTGAAAGATGAGGAGAGGAGCGTTTTGAATGGGCCACCTTTAATGTTCAAGCCAGGCACTACTATTGCAATATAATTCAATAGTAATGCTTGAGAATACGACCGATTCCAATCTCGCATTTATACTTGTAGTTTGTGCTCACTAGAACCTATTCTCTTACAGCCTTCGAATCGCTAGCATCATTATCATATATCGTGAAATCTAATTTCGATGTCGTAACAGCGTTGTATAATGTCATATTATGATTTATATTGTAAGCTAATCAACGTTTGTGCTCTCATTTCTTAAATGAGCATTTCCATATTGAATACAGTGGAAGAATTTAGAAGATATTATCAGAAAAAATGTAATATTATATAATATTACATTTAATTAATATTATACATAATTAAATTATCTTTTATTTTTCTCAATTTTTGGTAAAGCTAGGATAAAGAAATAAGAATAATATTTATCACGCGCGCATAATTATATCTTCAATTATTGTTAAAATGCGTTAATTTTATATCATATATATTATAGATGTATTATATATTTACGTCTCTTCTATCCTGACGCAAATATTCATGTAATGATATTTCGTGATCCTTTCGCACGAAACATAGGAATTATTGTCAAAATTTATCACCATCTTGATGAATGTCAGTCTCATCAAGATACACTCCGTGACTACTAATTCCACGGTATTCCATTCAACCCGCTACCGATCCGCTGCTCCATTAATTACAGTGATGATTAACAATGTGATTGTACCTGGAGATCAATTACCAGCAATAACCCTACCAATAGCATAGCACCGCTGTCGGGTAGTAACACGTCCCATTTCGATAATTTCTCTTCATCATTCAGTTAAGCAATGCTATTGTGCACGTAAAATACAAACTGTTTTACAATTCACTCACAATACAGAACAATTTTTGTATAAAAAACATCCGTTGCTTCGTGTGAGAGAAATAGACAAAACATATATTATTTTCTCCTTTTTTCTTCTTCTCCAATAATTTAATTAAAATTCGTTTCTTTAAATATGTTATAAGCCAATAGCAAAAATTATTGCAATTATATTTTTTCATAATTTACATATTTAATTCAAAATTATTCATGTTTATATAGATGAATAAATTATACGTATTTATTCCAAAGTCTAATGTAATAGTTATTCTTCCTGTTTATTGTGCTACGGTTTATTTATATTTTTTGCATATATGGTAATTAAAAAGAAGTATCACACGGTCAATAGCTTTCGATTAAAATTCTAGCGAATAGACTATGTCATTATACGAATATATATCCTTGTATTTTGATAAAATAGGGTTGAAAAATGCATCAACATATTTTTCTTTATAAATATAACAATTAAACATTAATCAAAAACATTAATCAAAGAAAATTCATCAATATTCACAGTATATTTAGAATTTATTAACATTTAAAAGATATTTAAATATAGAAGACATTTAATATATTCTAAATATGTTGTGATGAATACCATCCGGACATTATCTGCCCAAAAAAGATAAGTCTAACTTTTCATAAAATAGAGAATGCCTATATCAATTATATAACGTTTTATCTACACGTGATACGATTATACACGCATTAAATATTCTAACAAACTCACATTTTTTAATAATTTTATAATAAGGCGCCCCAAATAATTACTATATTTACTACATTAATATTAATTGCATTGAATCGCATAAACGCTATAAGTGGGTCATCAGCACTATGTTATCTCTAATATTATGGAAGCGTTACATCAGGGATCGGAAGCTTTAATTACGTGTCCGTTTATCGTGCGCTGAATCGGGGCGCAATGTCAATCGACAATATCGACCAGATTCCCTGCTGCAGCAGCCAGTGATGATATCAAAAATATGTCGCGTATCCAATTACGCGAATATGGCTTATTAGAGAACGATGAAAATTCACGGAAATTAAGCTGCTGCGCACCTAACAAATATTTGCAGGCTACACGTTTGTCGTTATATTTTTTTAATGTACAGCGGTCGCGATAGTATCGATATCACTGACTATCGTATTGCCGTTCGAAAATATATACGAAAAACATTCGTTGTGCGATGGTCGAGGAATAATCGTAATCGATCCGAACGTTATTGAAATTAATACATTTCCCTCTTTGCATCTAAACATATTGCTCTTCGTACGAACGTGCAAAATTGAATTGGATTTACATTAATAGAGAAATGAATTTTTTCTCATATGTAACGTATCGAAAGCTTCGATAAAATTTATTATAGATATATTAAACAGTAAATACGTAAGATAATATTATGAGATTGAGAAAACATTTCATATCATATAATGCATTATTCAACAAATTTGTCTCTCTCTCTCTCTCTCTTTCTCTCATTATTTAAAATATAAAAAACATCTTTTCTTTTATCACTATAATAATAAAATCGATATTATTGTGAGAAAGTCAAGTATTTACTTTTTCTAAGTTGATTTTTTGCTACATTTTCCACATCATAGAAAGTGCGTGTTTCTGAATCAACAAGTCAAAGTGATTTCCATCCTTTTTGATTTCCATTCTATTTTACGCTTTCTTAAAGTGTTTCGTCGATATTATTTCAATAAAATATTTTTTAAATATTTTTTTCATTCAAAAATTCTGCTTTATTGAAAAAATATCGGAAGCAAGTCGCGAAAAAAAATATCGTGAGTTGAAAATATGTTGATTTTTGTAGAATATGTTGGAAAAAAGTATACGTTGCGTTTGCTACATTTAAATCTATGAAATATTTGATGTTTATTAATTGAAGAGTGTTAAGAACTGTTGCGATATTATATGTTATTATTTACAAGGCATTTAGTTCTCTCAAGGCATTTAGGCTTTCATTGTGTTAAAATGACAACGAGCAATGGAGAGAATCTATATTCAGCAATTTATCAAATGCTGTTATTGCAAAAAGATATTCGTAGAGATACGGACCAGTAACATTCAATAGTGTACAGTATTTATATGTACATCAAAAAGTTTTTAAATGAAAAAGACTTCACTATAAATCAAATAGAAAAAAAATCTCAAAAAACTCTATGTCACTCTGTCAATTGATTTCTGAAAATGATTCAATTCAACGAAATATCGTGTTACATGTTTTTCGATAGAATTTTTTTAGTAACAAATTATCTTGTCGCTTTCTGTGTTAAATTATTAAGATTTAAAGATTTATTTCGTATCTTTCCTCTTCCCTTTCAGAACGATAAATCTGTATGGAATAATAATGCAAGTTGGTCGAGCTTGACTTCTTGTTACAAAACTTTCAGGGAGTTAAATCTCGCATGATTGTAGCAGACTATCGCACTTCCGAAAACTACAGGCCGAGAGGACTACTCGAAACCGAGAGAAAGTTCAACTTGTCTCAACTGGAAACTCGAGAAGATACTGTTTCCATCAAAAGGATAGAAATCCTCTTGTCTTTTCTGGTTATTTAGGAGCTTTGGAAGAACGGTAACGTGTCATGAAACGAGCATGAGCTGAGCGAAATATACAATCCTCAAAACATTAAATATAAGCGAGTGTAGAGAACATTTGCATTCTTGGTTAAACGCAATTTCGAGACACTTAGGAAGCATTGTCTTCATATAATCTGTCTTTCAGAGGTATTGAAACGAATAATATGTTTCGTAAACTATTTTACATTAAACAAAATAAATAGTATACGTAATAGTATAAAGTGTATATATATTTCAAGAAAGATATCTTTAACATACGGCAAACCTATTTAAAATAACGCTGTGCCAAATCCATTATTTTATTAATATAATTTATTAAACATAAAGAGGGTTATCACTTTATATGTTAATGTTAATATAATTAAAAATTTTTTATATTTTTGGTTAATAAATTCAACTTAATAATTATAAATAATATCAAGTATAATTGAAGTATCATTTTTTTATTTCTTAATATCTATATATCTTTATATACTATAAACTTTGGATTGGATTGGAGCGTGAGATAAAAATAAAGTAATGACCACTTTCAGCCTTCAGGGATGTCGAGACAATTCTCCCAATGATGTTTCAGACAATTAACCGGATAACGATTTGTCTTGCGTCAAAGTACGGATAACCAGAGCTTTTATGTGGCTCAGTGAATCCCAACGATAACAAAGTAATCGCTACAAGAAGGAAAATCCTGTCATTTCTCACACATCGTTCAAGGAGAATTACTTTTGTTATGCTCGACCACCAATAATCCGCTTTATTAACGTTACAGAAACGCAAACACTACTTCCGATCATGTCTCTACAAAAAAATCGTGGTGAAATGCTAACGCGAGAAAAGAATTAATTTCATTATATAAAATCGAATTGACATTCGTTTTTGCGACAATCAAAATGTTGACTTCTTGAATAACATCCGTAATTTGATTTTTTCACAAACGCGTATGTGCATCGTAAATGAAATTATTATTAATTATTACAAAGGATATTTAAACATTTAATTATAACAACGTGCGTTTCATTATTTTCCAGCTAACAGGTATTATTTTATAAATGTATCTGTCCGCTTTAAAAAAAAAGATATTTTAACCGAAATCGATCAAATGTATCGAAGTCTTCTTGAAAGTCTCGAAATTTATTGTTGATTCTTTTCCGCGACGCTGATTGATTCCGCTCGCAGCTTACTTCGTGAGCGGCTGTCATCGCACATTTCGATAATTTAAGCAAATATATTAAAAAGTAAAAATTAAAAAACTAAATAGTGTGTGAAGCGCGCGTCTGTAATGTCTGGTATAAATTAAAAACCTATCATACTCATGAAACAAAGATTTTTATTTAATAAAAATTTCAAATGATAATTTAATAATGGAAGTGCTTAATATATACATGAAATTAAATATTAAATATTTATTGTTTGATGATTTATTAATTATTTAATGATCAAATTATATTAAACATTAAATATTAATTGTTCCGCGAATTATGTTTTTATGTATCTGTATGAACAAAATGTACTAAATGTAACAAAATTTTGATTTAATTAATCTGAAGAAGATTCTGCTTGTTATTTTGTTCAAAATTTAATTGCTAAGTTATTTCATGTTGGAAAATCTCTATTTATGTAGTATTTTATATAGAAATATTTTAATTTATGAAAAATTAATCTTAAATTTGTCTAAAAATAAAATTCTAAAGTTTTAAATAGAATATGTTCCATATATTGTATATTTACAAATAATTGCACCGAAAGTTATACCATTACGTCTTGTGATTCGATCTGTATTTCCAATATGTCGCAATAAAACAAATAATCATTTTAATAAATATGTTAAATATCTAACTAATATTGTATCACTATAAGATTAGACGGAGAAAAGTAATTTTCATCGATTGTGAACGAGAATGAAAACTATTTAATGATGTTTTATAAGTTAGTAGAACAAAATGAGCAGAACTAATTAGTTATGCTATTAGTTCTTAAATATAACTTAATATTTTGTTTGTTGTTCATTTATTGCTAAAAAGAAAGACCAAAGAAAAAAATTTGTTGTTCTATAAGTTTCCTTTAAAAATAATGTTTCGTTAAAAAAAAAATTAGCAGAACGATGTATGTGTGTAAAAAATTGTACATAACAATAATATAAGGATTTATTGTTAATTTGTTGCTCACAAAATATAATCCCGATTTCATTGCTCGCAAAATAAATGTAAACAATAGCAAAAAATCTTTCAACGCGTGCAGGCAGGTGCAAAAGTAAACTACCAGAAAAAAATTTGTTGCTTATTTAAATTTAGGATAGCATCTGAATTTGTTGCTCTCAAAATGAAATGTAATGCCCCAAAATGTATTTTCCAGACCGAATTATAACTCATATAAGATTCGATCTGACGGTTAATTTCCGCGACGAGAAAGATGATATGCGGTAGATCATGGACCTCTAGTCAGTTTTTCTAAAAGTTTAATTGGATCCACAGGCAATCTAGTCTGACGACATACGCTCGCGTACAATTCCAATTTTTCCGGATTTTGCGTCGCCGTGAGAATTTTGCGAGAAGCAATTTCTCCACTTCTCATCTCTATGAAATTACGTGGAAATTTATTTTGCAAAAAGTGATGCATCTGTCGTGCATCACTTCAATGAGTAATTGCGTTAATTACAAAGCAAAAATCCCGTTTTTACCCTTGTATTCCACTATCTAGCTCGAGATGTCTAGTCTTAAAGAATACTTTTTTCACTTTGAATTTCGTACAATCTTGATATAAACGAAAAAGACATTTCAAAAAAATTACAAATTAACAGAGATTTTATTAACAGAGATAATTCTCTTATTAATTCTCTTAAATTTTCTAGTGTATTTCTTGGAAATTTATTATCCATTTTTGCAGATACAAATTAAATGTGAAAGAAATAGTTCTTATAAAAATAACTAAATTGTTATAAGTACTCTAATAAATTTATGTAGTTGAAATTCGGAGCATACTTAGAGCGAAAATTAAAATGCGTTTTGTGTCAAAATGTATAAGTGCAAGAACAATTTTTAAGATCTCTAAGAATACAAAAAGATAATTTATTGAGATTTAAGATCCGGAAGTACAGACAAAGCGCGAAGTAAGAGTACATACTTGCATAAAAACAGGAAAAACCAGTAAGAATTTTTAATCTTGTATATGCAAGTACGCATTAGTACTTCCGACTGAACGGAACCCTTCCGGATTTCCAATCTTAATAAACTAATTTTTTTTACTATCAGGGATCTTGGAAATTGTTCTCGCACTTGTACACAAAACACATTTTAATTTTCGCTCCAAGAACGATTCAAACTTCAACTATATTTTTTATATTTTATCGATTGCTTATAGAATAAAGTCTTTAAAGTAAAATTTTTAAAGAAAATAGAAATTTGTTGTGCCTTTTTCTAACTTAAGTTTTGATCCTTAAAAAAAGTTTTTCAAAGAAAGATACCATAACGGTGCAAGGAAAGAGCGGAACACTTGTGGAAAAATTCATTTCTTTTTCTTGAGTACAGCAATCTTTTTCATTCTGTTAATTCATACCGCAATGTTGTTTGCGACGGAAGAAGAATCATGGATTGATTACTCGCGAGAGTATTTGGGTTAATTGAGAAGCCGCAAAAGCATTGCTTGGCAATACAATGTAATATCATTAACGATAAGAAATACTTTTTTTTAAATTAACAACAGTAGTTACGATGAATAGCAAAAAAATGATACAAACAAACCGTGAATGTTATTATAGTAATCTGAAAAAAATCGATATTTATTTTCACTGTGAATGAAATTAGATTCAATTCTATTTGATTCCTATCGTTTTTTACACAGCCGTACTTTCGGGAGACGATCAAAGTATTTCCCTTTCTTTCGACGGAAATTTATTTCTGTCGATAAAACGGCCAATCCTCGATCGTTCGGCCATTTTCCGACAATGATTTGCAATAATGCTGCCGCTCGATTAGGACACCTCAGAGGCAAATCGCGCAAGATAAAATCGCTGCGGCGTATCTTACTAAAGGGCGGGACTGAATACTTAACGAATCCTCCCGGAGATATTCTTAAGATTCTAAATGGAACTTTAAAGATCCTGTAGAGGCGACAGAAAAGCGGAAAAGTGTCTGTCGGCAATCGATTCGCCAATTGCGAGGGATCTCGAAGAATATAGCTTGTAAGAAAGCTCGCAGATAGGACTGTCACAAACTCTTCGTGAAGTATGATATTATAAAAGAGATCCCTTTCTCTTTTCAGTGACGAAGCCGACCAAGGTCACTCCGGTGGAGGACATTCAGCCCAAAGAGGATTCCTCCACAATTGAATCTTTGAAACCGTAAGTTTTCAATAAAATGTCAATTCGTACAAAATGCGCATTATACATTTGTATTTACACTATAATTTTTATTACTATGACTACTTTAAAAAATACTACGCTTTAAAAGTGCTAATAAAATTATATATATATATGTATATATATATATATATATATATATGTATGTATATATATATATATATATATATATATATATATATATATATATATATATATATTCTTTTTGTCCAACATATTTCTTATAACAAAATTAAATCAAATAAAAATTAACTTGTTGGTAGAAAATTCTTAGAAATGCTATGCCGGCAATAATGATACACAACAATTTTTGAACTGTTTGTCGGCTTATAATGATCCTAATAGCATTCATCAGATAAATTATTTATATTCCTATTCTTCTTATCAAAAATTCTAATTCAATCTAAATATATCTATATATCCAAATTTAAATATATGTTTTCTTATATTGTTATATATCTTATTATATTATTATCATCTATACAATAATATTGTATATAATTTTATCACAATTTATAATTGTTATTATCTTATAATATTTCAATTATTATATTTTTATATAGATATGTTTCTCCGAAATTAATTTATACGTTATTTAATTCATTGTAATTGTAGAAATATAAGATTGTTTGCTCATGTTTAGTTTCGAGTTGATTAATTTTTCGAGTTCTCCATATCAATTTCATATTATCATATCGTGTGTATTTCATGATATTTTGAATATTACATTACCATAATTAATTACAAATAATGTAAAATACAGTATTATTGTATATTATTATTAAATAATATAGAATCGTTGTTTTTATAACTAATAATTTTATTTAACCCTTGATTCCTCATTAAATGTTATAATTTGAGCATTTTGTAATCGAATTCAATTATTTAATCATTTTTGCATAAAATGTATATTTAATATTGATATCCTCACAAACTATTAAAATAATGTTAACTTAAGCGTGAATACAAATAACAGCAACGAGAAAAAAGTACGAAATAGCTTTTAGGTATATGTTATAATAATAAAATTCCAGTTACACTTTTTCACATGAAAGTTTTTTTCCCAACGGTATCATGCCAAATTGCACTATTTCCATTCAAATTGATATTTTTGAAAACAATTAATTCTTGACAAAAGTAATTTGCAACGGTACAATATTACTCTTACGCCAAAAATTTTGTGTGAATTCAAAAAAGAAAATATTTTTTTAAAAATGTATAACTGACAAGATATAAATGCATTTAAAGGACTAACGGTTTAAATATAGTAAATTTAATAAAACATATGATAAAAGAACATAAATTCGGTAACTTAAAAATAAACATTTTAATTTTATTTCTATATTTTATATTGCTTATAAAAAAGTATATTTTTTTAAGACTTTAAGATCATTTAAATTTATATATTAAATTTACTTTCACAATTTATCTATTATCTTATCTATTATTTTCTTTTTTCATATTTATAATATCAAATAATATTAATTACAGTACAATTATTCCTCGTTCTTTTGATAATGACATTCTTCAATAACCTCAATGCCAATGTTCGCGCGAAAAACTTCACCTGTTATTTTGCCAGTTGCAATCTATTTGAAAATGTTTCATTCGCATAACATCGCTGTTAATTCGCTCGCTACGCGAGTGAAGATTTATTCGCCGGGGACGCACGTGAAAACGAGCGTACTGCAGCGGACATTACCCGTGCGGAAGACGATCCATGAAGTTCACTGTCAGTTTAAACGGGCGTGACCCACCCTTATTTCTATCGTTTGCCCGGCTCAGTTTGCTCGTGCGCCCAGCCAAGCGATATTTAATACGACACGTCCATTAAGGACTGTGGATTGATTCCTCGTTGATCAGCTAAGTAACTTGCACTTGTTCAAATAACAAGCATGCTGTTCTACGAACGAACATGGCTGTACCGAATTCAATGACTAATCGTTGGTTTTTTTCTAATAATGATTTTGTTTATAATGATTTTTTTTATAATTTTTATATATAAAATTATTTTTGAGGTCATAGAAGATATGTAAAATTTTTGACAGAAAAATAAAAATATACAATGTGCTATAAAAAAAGATTATTAATAATTTTGTCGTTAATACCGCCATAATGCACTTTTGCGAAACATATCATTATTATTATTATTATTATTATTGTTATTTGTAAGAATTTTCAATTATTCTTATTTTTGTGTAATAAAAAAATCTGTTGATATTATTCAATGATGAATTATTTCTTTTCATATTGTATAAAAGCGAGTTATTTAAATAAGTAAAGAATATGCTTTTTTTTCTCTATCGAATAAAATATTTCAATATTATATGTAGTTATCGTTATTATAAAAATAATCATTATCGTGATTCTTTATTCTCCATTGTTAAAAAAGTAATATATTTATAATAGAATTTATAATAGAATGTAATTAATTATCTTGGTGTATCATATAATGATTATCTTAATATCATTATTACTCTTTATCTTACTTGACAATAACGGATGTTTGACAATAATTCTGATAATGGAAAACACATTTGGAAACATTGTCATAGCGAATGAGGGTCTGCGCTTAATAAAGTTTATCGGGTTCGATGTTTCAGAAAGTCAGAAACGAGCGGCAAGACAAGCAGCGGAGACGACTGCAGGGTATGCCGGAAGTCGTTCGGTCCCGAGGAAGTCTCGCGAACTTGTTGCGAGTGTCAACATAAGGTCTGCGAGGACTGCGCCTCGTATTCGACGACAACGAATTCCGACGATCCGGTGGGTCTGCACGCCATTTTTAATTAACCGGCTTGTTCATTGTTTTCCGCTGGTAAATATTGCCGTAAAACGAGATTGAATGGCGTCTGGGCGCAAATTAATTGCCGAAACGGACGAAAGAAAAACACGAAAGCGTTTGAAGACGGAGAAAAACGAAGGCTTGTGAAAATTTAATTTCGAAAATAACATCGTAATTAATCGTGATATTTTACCGTTGCTTCCCTTAAATATTTATTTTTTTTAATTTATACATTATATGTAATTGAAATCTGTTTCTTTGACATTTCATATTAATGACGTCACTTGCGATTTTTATTTGATTTTCCTTTTCATTACTAAAAGGTCAGTTTATTTTATTAATAAGCAATAAACTTTTATGTTAACATGTCACATTTTGTATAACAAAATGAACATCTATAAGCGATTTGTATTTTATGCAAATGTAAAGCCATGATAATCGTTTTATGACGTGCGTTGTCCATAATTGTTATATATGTCGTCTGTAATCATTATATACGAGGCAAGAAATATAAAATATCGTATAGAAATACATGTTTGATTTATTTTATAAAAGAGCTTGCAAAAATATCTTAAGAACGAAGATTACTTCGAAGCGTGAACGCGAAAGAGACAGTTAATCAGCCAATAGTGACAAGAAAAGCTGAAAATTCACAAGATGACAAGAACGAACGGAAGTTCCTAATGCCAAGACCAATATCAACTCGTGTAAATCACATGCAACTCTGTTGCTCGCTTATTTTCACTCTTGCTGCCTCCGTCTGGATTTTGTCATTAAGAGAGAATCTCTGTTTATCGCCAATGTAGCGCCTGGGAATTACCGCGAGAAATTACCGGGGCTCCCATCCCCCGACTATTCAGTTTTTTTTCCAAAATCGCTAAGACAATTACGCTTCTTTGCTCGGTCGCGTTCCGTGTCGATAATTAAATCCATGAGGAATGAAGCAAAAAGAGAAAGGTGTCTTCGCGGCTCTAAACTTTCGCACTATATTATCATAAACGCGAGGGATCTAACGAAAATTTATTCGTGAATTCGCTCCCCATTTAATCGCACCAAAGATTAATTGGTTTAATGGCGATTTTGTTTGCCCTTCGCTGATACGTGATGTTGATCGGGCGTTAATTCTAATTACACGCGTAATTGATAAATTCGGTAAATGCGCGCAGCCGATCGCACGAGATTTAATCTCGCACCGGATTACAATGGATGGCATACCCTTGCACGACATTCCTGTGGGCAACCCAAATTCGGTAGAATGTGCGTAATCATTCTCCGAGTCTATTCATCTCGCATTTCTATTCATTTCTAGCATACGGCATATATCTCCGTGGTAATCTAAATTCATTAAAATATACATTCTTCTACATATGATAAAATTGAACGTTGTGTAGGAAAATCGTGTACATGTGAATATGATGAAAATGCGCGAATTTAGTGAATTTTGAGATTTGCATTTGTGCATGCATTCGCTCTATTTTTGACGCTCTTGCGTTAGTAGTACGTGGAAAAAAAGAATGCTTTACTTTCACGAAACATACTTTAAATTCTGTTAAATTCTGTTATTAACTTCGCATATTATAAATAAAATAATAAGCAGGTCGAACATAATACGATTATATAAAATATTATACATTAAATTTACACAATAACTTCACAATAGTAACATTTACAAAAATTAAATTAATAACATTCACAGTATATTTGCTGTATTTGTTTGTCAAAATAATAAAAATAATGTACACGTAATATTCGACAAGTGAAAAATTGCATGTACTTTTTAGATTTGTAATAAAACATTTTAGGAATTAATGTGATTAATGTGATTTTCTTTTAATCGATAAATTAAATGTTTGTATTTTATTTCATCCATTATACTTTCCACATATTAAGCTTTAATTTAATTAAACTCCATCATTCATTTAGTTTGTATTGTGAATTCGAGATAATAAATCTATGAAATCTGTCTGTTTTAAATAGAAATTTCTGTTAAATAATGTAATCAAACACAAAGTGATAGTTCAGTCTTTGACACTAAACGTAATTGGAGAGCGAAATGTCAATATTAAACGCAAACTTGTCATCAGTAAATAGCTGCATATCTCGACGAGTGCTGACTGCTTTTTTTCCCGGAAACGTTACAGTCTTCCTGGCGATGTAGCGTTTGCCGTCGAAAGATCGCCTCGAGGGACCAGCCGATAGTGACACAGGAATCTACAGATTCGATGCTAGATGTGCCGAGTTTGGAGGCTCTTCACAGGAGGCACAGCGACGCCCGGCTCGGTCCCAGCGGAAGTCAGATAGGCGCACTTGGAAGCGGATTGGCTCCGCCTCGAAGTCCGGAAATCCGAAGGCACTCCGACGTTTCGCCAGCTAGTCTCAAGGAATTGGAGAAGGTAAGCGAAAATTTTAGTTCACGGATGATATATGCTTCCCTGAGTTAAACGATTAACCAAGAATAATTTAGATAGCCTAATGCCTCGTAATGACCCGATCTTTCTGATCGCTTTATCAATGCAAATAGAAGCATAACTGCTCCTCTTATGTACATATGTATATATATATATATATAGAGAGAGCACACAGTTTCGATCTCTGATATATTAGATAACAAATAGAAAAGATGCATTATAGAATAGAATGCAAGAATAGAATTTACAATCAAAATATAACTTTTCTCAAAAACTGTCTTTCTTGATATATTACCAATTTACACAGAGAATTAATTATCTTCACAGAAAAATTAATATATTTAACGGAATTAATTCTTATGCTATAAAAGGACAAAAATAAAATTTTCAAAATTATGAAAAATAAGGGCCACGCTTTACGTGCGCACTGTATCGACTGGCTTTCGATGTTACTCACGATTTATTATCGCACGAGATTCCCTTTTCCTAGCGAGGTGCATAATTCAACATCCTAAGAGATATACGCGAGAATATTCGTGCAGCCATGTTTGAAATTAGGGTTGCTGAACCGCTGCCAAACGAGTCAATGAGTATAATATGCTTTGAGTATCTGCTTGAACGCTTTAAGCTACACTTGGCTTTTCAAATGCATACACCATTCTAATCGCCGAGATTCTTGCATACCACCTGCATTATGCAACAAAGCGCAGATCGCTCGTCGAAAGGGATTATATTCTGATACAATCGACAAGGACAAAAAAAAAATCGCTTTTTTCAATCGTAAGTGCTGCTTTTTGCACTTTCAAAACGTCGCTGATTACATAACGTGATTTGATTCTTATTATATAATATATAATACCATATTATATAATATATAATATTATATATAATACCAATGTTATTTTATATAAAAATTGCGTAGAAAAACTGTCATTCATACGAATTGTATTTTGTCGTAATTTTCAGTAAAGTCATTATAATATTCACTCTAAAGTATTTAATAAAGTAGTATAAAAGACAAATATCCCGCGCGTTATCTTAACTTTATAATAAATTTTTAAAACTCCTATATTTTTTGCTAAAGTAGAAACAATATCTTGTAGCAATAAATTAAGGCAGTAACTGATGTCTTAACCGTTTTATGTCCTTTATATGTCCTTTATATTCGGCTAATTTACGGTAATTTAGAGTCGTAAATTATTCGGACGATCATATCGACGATCGTCCTCGTCACGTGCGGTTTTAACGAGGTGCGTTTCCGTCGGTGTCGGGCTCGACGCGGAGCTCGACTACTCTCCACGAGACTACTCTCATTGCGCGTAGATCGTGTGCACTTGTCACGCAAACGGAGCACCCGCAGACACGCACGCGTGTATATCGGGAACGAATGCACACCAATGCGTGTCTCACACGTGTGTGCAGTCAGACTTCTCATTACTCGACACTCAGACAGATAATTATCGGGCGTGTAATTACCACGCGGCCTCTTAGCGATCGTAGACTTCGAGAACTCGAACGAAAATGCATCGTAAAGGCCGTATAGGCATTTTACGATCCCGGAATACGATTTAAAGAGCCATTATCATGCTGTTTCCAAGTCGCAGGATAGAAAGTCTAGCCATAGATAATTTTAACATAAAAAACAGAATGTTTTATCTATTTTTTTTTAATATCAATAGCTTAGCTGAAATTTCTCCGACGTTTCCTTATCGCTATATTGCCCCATATTCCATACACTCTGCAACTTACTTTGCGTTTACAAGATGTGACATTTACGTGAATCAATATTCTTGAATTTATCGAAGCTTCGGTTATTGATTGCCACACGGTTCTCTAAGGCTGAAACTTACATTGTGCCAGCCGACAACTTTGTAGCACCGGTAGACGTCTCACCTTGAGAATTTATCGACAGTCGTTTTTGTCGCTTGGCAGAATAATCGGATCCGTGCGCGCGCGGGCGGAAACGACTGCGGAAGCGAAAGAAAGTGGAGTGAAATTGAAATGAAGGAGAGCATGTTTCTGCACGTCGGTCGGCAGAAATAAGAGAAAAACGGCAGATTCGAAAATATTTACGATTGCGTATCGCACGGGATTGCTTATCACGCGAAAATATAAAAAAATCATAGCTGTCGTTACAAAATTGACTTTCTGCGTTCACATTCCGCGTTTATTTTTTTTCCTCGTTTTCGATTTTTAATTTTTATTTAACTAAAATTCTATTTTGTACACAACATGTAGCTTCATTTTTGTAATTGAATGAAATCAATGTATTTTTAAAATTAAAAATTGTTTAGATAGTGAAATAGAACTAAAATATTTTCACTATCATTCGAAATTTATTTATAGTTTTTCGCACTTCTCATTTTCCTTTCCACGTTCTATTTATTTCAAGATATGTCTAAATTGCTGTTAAATTTTCTTTCATGAAACGTCTAATTTTTCTGGACAATCAAATATGTGACAGCGTCCGTTTGTCCGACGAATTCGACACAAAAGAAGGGACGGATTCGGAATCGTAATTCCGTTTTGTCAGAATTTTCATGACGTAATGAAATACGTTCTACAAGCATTTACGCACGTAGGCGTAGACAAATCTAAAAGGAAATATCTCGTATTTACGACGGCAAATGCTAATTCTGGAGTTTATCGCTCGCTCTCGCGCGTCAGTCCCCCGCAATACGCTTCCCTTAGTGAAGGATGCCCAGCACGTTTATCTTCCTCGTGGTAATTGTCGTTGGCGCTTTTTCCATCTCGAGATTCAATCCACTTCGCTGCCATTCGCGCGTCACGGCTACCAGTTTCTCGCGAGCTAAAACGACCGCATGATGGATGGAATGGAATAACTGCAGTGCCGCCGGCGAAATTGCGGAATGTGATCGCAGCGGTTTAAAGGTGGTGCGAAAAATAATAACTAAATTACAAAGACACCAAAATGATTTCGCGATTAAAATCCGGTTACTGTAGTCAATTTAATGAGATTGCGTAAATTTTAAATTGCGTTAATGCAAACAATGTTTTTTTCAATTACGCGACATTGATATGTTCAATCAAAAAAATACTTCTTATAAAAAAGCGGAATAAAAAAGATAAGTGAGCAGAATCAATTCTAAACTAATTTTTTTGTTGCCCATTTGTTGTTAAAAAGTTGCCAAAGAAAATTTGTTGCTCTGTCAATTTTCTTAAAAAATAATGTTCTGTTAAAGGAGGAGTATATTATCAAAATTATACATATGTGTGTGTGTGTGGGGGGGGGGTGT
>JANQDE010000045.1:452863-518464 GCA_037157785.1 Cephalotes varians
ATTGAAATGCGTAAAGTATTATTACATTAACATTTTGCACATTTACATTCTGTTGTGTAAATTGAATATTTGAATGTTTAATTTTCCAATTTCAAAAAGTTTTATTACATTTGTTATTCTATAATTTTCCAYGCTATTGTTAATTTACTTCTGCTATCTGTTCAATTACAAATTAAAGAAATAATTTTACTTGCATACTATAAATTTACAAACGCGTGGAAATTTACATCTATTATAGTGGGTCTCAAAATTACCCACTATAATAGGTGTAATTTTACACAAAATTTTTTTACAGTGTATACTTTCCAAAAGTAATTTAAACTTTTATACTTGTCTACGTCAAAAGAAACTTAGCTTTCACTTTTTTACAAATTAAATATTTCCCATCCGATATCAAACTATTTAAACTTTATTTCTACACACGTATATTGAATCTTTTAATAAAAAAAAAATAAAGAGAATTGATGAACGCAACTTCTTCAAATTGCACAAGAGAGAAATTTATTGTAAATTACATTCTTAAATTAATTCTTAAAAATACTTTTTCTTAATAAAAAATGCTCTCAAAATATACTTCAATTTTCCCGGAAGTCTTTTTATTCTTTGAAGTCGCTGTTTCCCTTCAGATAAGTACGTTTGAACTTACAATCAAAATTTCCTATTGTTAGATAATCTGATTAAGTTTATAATTTTAGCAGCATAAGTTACTTAAAAAATATAAAAATTTGAAAATTGAAAAATTTGAAAATACGAAAAATTGAAAACCGACATATCTCAAAAACAAATCGTTAAAATATTTCCTGAACGATATCTGTACTGCGCAAAGTTTTCACAATCGACAAGTTGTAATCATATCAATTTTATTATAAAAGAAATAATTTGAAATATTCAATATAAAGTATCTTGAAACAATTCTCACAGACACATATACGCATATCCAGAATACTTTTACTAGAGATTGCCACATTTTCGACATCGATATTAACGCAAAATAAAAATCTTACGATATGTACCGATCAATCGTAAAATACATTCAGATCTCAAAGGTAATATGAACAAAGTAATGTAACACAAAGTATGTCATTCAATCTATTTTAAGAAAACGATGTAATTATCCAGTCTTTACATCTCATTAAAGCTCGTTTGCACCAATAAATGGATTAAATAAATCAATCTCAGAGAAATTCACTATCCATTTTTCGCAATCTTACTAGCGATACGGACGAAGGAAAGTTTATTTGGCTAAATTTAGCTCTAAATGACCGATCTTAAGTTTCCTTTTTTAGCAAACGAGTATCGATTCGCAATCGACGAAAGATTCCGATATAGAATCAAACGAGCATTTCTCTTATACCCATCGGCGCGGCAAAAATGAGGATCGATCTTCTCGTCTGTGATTTCTCCCCTTTTCTGCCACACCACAGCTTACTCTTTTTTTTTTCTCCAGCAAAACGTGCGACGTGTATTGTAAGTACATATACGCGCATCACGAGCAAGAGGTCGAGTGGATCGCAAACAGGGGAGTTTGCTACTAAAGAAATAATTAATACCACCCTATCCCTTCTCCTACTTTTCGTTAAGAGCGCATTTACTCGCGTGCGAGCATCTGCGGTTCTTGCCAAAGTCGAGTTCGAAACTGTTACAATTTCGAAGAGCTTAATTTTCCGTGCTATAGAAGGTTACTCGAAAATGCATGGCAAACTTACGATATTAACTAGTTGAGAGGCTTGCGTTTATGATGTAATACTCAAAACGGATAATATTACGAGAAATTGATTCCATTTCTATCATATTTCATTTTAAAATTTCTACCTTAAAATTTCACTTTAAATGAACATATTAATATTTATTTTCATTTTTATTATTTAGTATTATTAAAAACACACACACACACACACACGCACATACGCTTGTCTAAATCTGTTTAAAAAATAATATCTATTTATTATATCCACGATTCAAAATCTGGATCCTTCCCTGCTGATATAAATCCAATAACCGCGATCAAAGATTTCTTTGAGCATTTTTTATGTGTAAAAAAGTCGAAAGCATCGGGGAAAGTGTCAGCCCTCGAACAGGTTGTTACGCTTATACGAAAAGATCGGAGTTTGGCGGAAAGGTCACGTGTTACATGATGTATCGTCCTTGTCAAAATTGGCTTAATCTTCGTGATCCTACGTCGTCATCGTCTTTCTTCCAGCCAAGTGAAAAAGTTTGTGAAGGATGATGGCTAAAGTCATCAGTCAGCGTTATAAATCACTTAGATCGCGTAATCGTTATTTGTACAGTTAAATAGCATTGAAAGCCGAAACTGTTGTACATAATATTCACAAGTCAGTTTTGATACATTTTTTAAAGATATTAGTTACAATTTGTGCGCGCGCGTTTAATTAAATTATATTTTAAAACATTAAAGTCAATCAATTAAAATCTAAATTTTTATATATTATATTTATAAAAAAATTATAGAAAAATTACAATATTGTAAAACTACTAGATTAATTACTATAAATTAAAATATTGTAATAATTGTTTTGTAATTTTATACAGTGTGTATATATATATATATATATATCGAAATTTAGATTAATAATGTGTGTAATAAAGAGAGACATTGATTGACTTTAATATTTTAAAATATAAATCTAATTAAACGAATTGTTAAGCGATTTTAATTTATTCGCGAAAATAAAGACTATTGTGTAAATTCTTTCTATTGTATTAATACTTTCATATAATTTTTCTAATTCACACCTTCTTTTTCTCGTCATCTCATTTTCCAAAAATTGCTTTTTGCGATTTGTGAATGTCACATGATAAATTAATTTGCTTGTTTATCGGATGTGATAAGCTTAAATGTAAAAAAAATGCATTAAAACTATTTCTCGTAATTTAATAAATGAAACATACGATTTCCAAAATACATGGTTCGTTTTTACGCCTTAAAAAAAAATCGATTATTCACGATCGATGTGTATTATCTTAAAGTGGCACCTCGACCTCGATTTCAAGGTATCTTGACAGATTGTTAAATCGAGAGAGCGGGAGCTGCTATTAAAATTAAAACAAGTGTATGACACTTTCCGTTTTGGCTTATATCGGCTTATATCGACGAGATGTCATCCTGCAGAGAGCGACGTTAGAATAGAAGCACACTTACGCTTTAATGCGACCTTGCTACGTCGAAATTTGGTCGTGCTTCGAATGCTTGCATCGGGTGACCGTGCGCCACATCAACCACGACCTAGGTATCGTCATCTCGGTAAACCGCCGGAAATCAGGGTAAATCGTCTCGGTAATTCTACTGAATATCGCACATCTTAACTGGCATACTTTTCGTCGCTGTCGGTGAATTTTCAACCCACCTCACGCGTCTAGTAAAGTTACTTCGTCTTTCTCTTGCGGTAACTTCAAAAACTTAATTCTACGACAAGAACTCACGGCTCTTTTGTGCAACGAACATTTACTTTACTTCTAAGAAAATAATCAGCTAAGTTTATTATTGTTTGCATCATTCTCTAACTTCATAATACGTGATTTGAAAAAAAAATAAATTAACAATAAATTTTTATGTAATTTATGGCAATGGTTTATAGCAATTTCGACTTTTGAAAGAGTAAAAAAATATCCTTAGCTGTTATAGAGAGAAATATATAAAAAACAGAGAAATCAGTAGATCTAATCTATGTCTAAATTAACAGATTTAAAAAGTTTAGATTTTTCTTGCAAAATTAGTTGCAAAATAAGTTGTAAAAATACTTAAAATACGTTTTAAAAGAAATTAGTTTAAAATCTTTTTTTATTTTAACGTCTATGCAATTGAAAAAGATTTTAAAGAGAAATAAAAAAGTGTAATAGCTTACATTCTTGTAAAATGTAACATTTTACTTTCTTTTTTTTTTCAACAACTAAATGATAAAAGTTTTAATTCTCGCTTATTTATGGCTCGTTTGAGCAATTATTGTTTCTCTTCCAGCCATAACATAATTTTTTAATTGTGTAACTTTTTAATTCCCATTTACTTACGGAACTGCAATTTAATGTAATTATCGCGTTTGATCATTCCGTGTTCATCTTCCTCGAATTTTCGAAGTAACTAAGATATGATAACAATAATGTAGATGCGCAATTTACGATTTATTTCGCGGAATTTTCTTTAACCTAACAAAAACAAATTTTATATAGCAATAAAATTTATATAATTTGTTTATGCAACAACAAATATCTAATATCTAAGTTATACACTTTTCTGAATAGTTTGATAAATTTTATGTTTTATGAAAGGATTTTAATCCAAAACCGAAACAAAGCTTAATATATAAAAAAATGTTAAATATGTAAAAAATTAATTTTTTTACTACAACACACACGCGTACGCGCGCATAGATAGATAGAGAGATAGATAGGATAGACAATTTAATATTCTCTTTGTGTATTTTTTTTTTTTCTTCTATCTTAACCAAGAACTACATTTTTCTCAATAAAAAAGTAACACTAAATGTGCAAGTAAAACAGGACTCTATTTTTCCGTAGACTCTCGACAGAATGTGTACTAATCGATATCGCCGCGCAACTCATTCTTATTCAGCGAAACGACCAGGAAAAGCTTTTATTCTGCCGGAGTTCGTGATGGCACTGCGCAATTAAGCGATTCTCCTTCAAAGAGTGGCTATGAGCTACGATGAAAAGAACGGGAAGAATCTCATAAAGGGATATGATCTTGTAAATTTCCATCTAGCTCTGGCTAACCCTCGCACAAAACTGAGAGAGAGAGAGAGAGAGAGAGAGAGAGAGAGAGAGAGAGAGAGAGAGAGAGAGAGAGAGAGAGAGAGAGAGAGTCTCTTTTAAAACCGACATGTGACATTCCATTGCATTTGATCGTAGAATTTGATATGAATGCAATACGGCTTCCTGTTGGGAATGAAAAAAGAAATTTTGATAGGAATTCAACGAGAAGCATTTATTTCAAATGTCGATCAAATGTCAGAGTTTAAATAATATTTAATTACATTCTGATTGCAGATCATGTTCCTTGAAATTGATCTCTTTAATTCTGTTCAACTGCTTTTTCATTTATTAGTTTTCTCGCATTTTTCTAATTTAAAAACTGTAATATTTTGTCACGCCAGTTCGTATATTATTATTATATTATTAATATTACTATTAATATTATATATTAACATTATATATTAATATTATTATTTAGCTAAACAAAAACCTTTTCCTGATTAATATTCACATTCTTGTTAAATCTATTTAATGCCAAATTTATATGCACTTCAGTCTTAATTTATGTTTTAAAGAAGGATATATGTTTAGAACTTAATTTGCGTGTTGAAGTCATGCGAAAATTCTGCTTTTTACAATTTAATAGTTCTCTTTTTGCAAGCATGAAATTCATAATGCTTTCGGAAACACAATATTATTACAATGTGTTTATAATTTTGACGAATATTTCATTCTTTCAATATTGTCTTTATTTATTACAAAAAAATCTCAGATGCTATCATAGATTTCTACATAATTATAGAATTTTTCAGAAAATTTGAGATATAGAAGATTTTGAAGATCTTAATTATTGTTAATCTTAAGAAAATTAGAAAAATTGTATACTTTCGTACATAATGTGTACATATATCTATATGCTTTTCATATCTTAAATTTATATTTATCTTTTATTCATACAAATTATTTGTACAAACTCTTGCAATTTTTTTCTTACGAAAATATAATGATTAATGTTTTTTTGTAATTATACACAGAGACAAACGATATTAACTATAAAATATAATTTAGAATACGTTCTATACGAAAACTAAAATATCAATATCAAGTAATTCTAAAATAGTATCTTTGCGCAAATAAAGGAAAACGGAGGAGAAATATTTTTAGAAGGAAACTGTTGGCAAAATGTCAAGAAATCTCGCGGATTTGCACGCAATTTTATCGTGCCAAAATACACTTTCTATTCCATCGAAACATGAGATTCGGGAGGAAATCAGATACGGGATCAGATCGTTCGCTATTTTCACTCTTGATCTGCACGATCGAGATGTTTGCAAAAAGACTTCGCCGACGGCTGTTGTATTTTTATTTCCACCGAAATAAACGTCCCTCACGTTCGTGCGTTCAACGCAAGATTTCGTTATATTGACGGTTTTGAAAGGTCGATTGCTCGCGGCCGAAATCGTTTCTTGTCGATACCAGGCGAATTCGTATGATTGAACATGGGTTATAGAAGAAAAAACTATCAATGTAAAATGAAAGATCTATTTTATCCTCCAATATGGTGAATCCGTCTTTATAACCATCGCTATTAATAACAGATTCTTTGATAAATTTTCAGTCAATTCTTTGACGAAAAAATTGATAAAAGTAATATATCTAGAATTATATAATATTTAAAAAAATATTATATTTGAATTAACTTAAATATTTTAAAACATTTACTAAACAAAACTTTATTAAATAACAACGTAAATAAAATACAAATTCCTTTAATTTGAATTATTGATATTATTGACTCATTGTTAATCGGATCTGTAAAAATCTACATCTGCTTACAATTTAAAAATAGTATAGAATCTGTAATACATTTTTTCTGGGCTGTAATAAAGAAAAGAAACTTGGAATTGAGATTTCCTTTTTACAACTACATTCATATTCTATCATGTTCTGAGGCGAAATGATGGCTGCAAGTAATATTACAAAGGAAAGATTCAAAATGCGATTACGAATGTCCCGAAAACGAAGACATTGAAAAGGAGATATTGGAAAGAAGCTTATAAAAGGGAGAATAAGGAAGGACTTTTAATATCATTATCGATCCTTTACGTCACTATTAACTAAACAAAAATTATTGTCATTATTATTTTTTCTTATCATTAAATTTTTAAATTTATTACATTTTAAATCTGCGTACTAATTTCGAACTCCTATATGTCCTTTATATTTTTTATTATTTGTCATACTATCAACTGAAAAAGAAAGAAGATAGCGTTGATAATTTCTCATATGTATATAGCTACTCTTCCCTTTTCACATCCTTCATGAAACAATTCAATAATCGCCGTGCTGCGGAGTTATCTCGGAGGATACGGAAACGCTTTTGAGGGAACGGGACTCGTTAAAAGTTGCACGGCTCGTTTGAGATCTATCTCGTTCGCCTCGGCGTTACACCGTTTTCTTCTTCGTTTTTATCTTTTTTCGAGTCTTCAACGCTGCGCATGAAAATGCGAGATAAGCCCAGCGCTGCGGGGCGCACGCTGCCTCAGCCGTCGGCGGAATTGCAAGTTTCAATTTGCAAGAGAAACGGAAGATGCAGCGAGGTGGTTGCATCAACGTCATGCACGCCACGATATCGTTTGTTTAATGCAGTGCAGCCGCGGGGTTTCCAGACAATAGTTTGTAACCGGCTCGCGACCGACTTATGAATTTCTATTTATTCTGCGAAATGGCGTGATAACTTTTCCGGGTTAAAAGTAAAATACGATGCCCCCGTTCCTTCGATTCTTGGAGATATCTCCTATAGTTCCTGTGTCAACTGCAAAAGACACGTCTTGAACTTGTAATCAACGTCTTTATGAAAAGCAACTTCGAGAGTCGCGCGGTCACGAAGAGTCACGTTTTCTTGATAATGTGGATTTGAGAAAAATTCCGTCAAAAGATCACCAAATCTCCACGATCGCCCAAAATAACTTTTCAATTTTCAATAAATTTTAACAGAGATTTCATATTCGACATTAATACTAACTTTTTGACATTTAAAAAGAGCTTTGAGTCGAAAGCTACAGGTATATATAATTTCAATTATAAAACATTATGATAAATAAATATTTCGTACTTTTTGAATAATGAAGGGTGCTAACGTATATTTTTAATATTTCATAAATACGAATTCTAAACGTGAACTTTAACCTTACATTTATTTATTTATTCTTAGTTTGCAGCGAATGATTTCTCTCTCGTCGTAATTATCGTTTAAATTTCTCTTTTATACGATTATGTCGGCAGCTTTCAATACATTATATATCAAAACTCGTATAAACATCAAACTAATCATCGAATATTTCGACATTTTTCCATTGGCATCAAAAGACTATATTCTTATATTTAATACCGAATTAATCGGTCTTTTCGAAAAATCTTCACAGAATATTATATAATTTCTTATTTCTTTCAAAAATTATTTCCATAGAAATCCAATGATATTGAACATTCAGTTTGCATTTGTTACGTTTGCTGTATTGTCAGAACGTGAAAAAAATATTAGCCTGATTAAAAATGTTATTCTTGAAAAATTATTTTCGAGCAAAAAAGCAATAGAAATTGGCTTAGATGTGACCTTTTAATATTTTATATAACATAAAAAATTATGTAGATACTATTTCAGATTAAAAATCAAATTTGCATATTTAACGCCAAATATTTCCAAACGAAATTCGGTATGGAACTATCAGTGGTTTTCGGGATAAGATAATAGTTGTGGCGATTAAGACTACTTTATGAAGCGTAAGCTTTCTTAGCCTTTATGGTGCAGAATTAGGACAGTAATTTGTGTCCATGGCATCGCACCAACGTGGACGAGTAAACTTATTGTGTGCTCGGAGATCGCGCGACGGGAAGTTTAACACAATTGCGACTACATTTGAAAATCTCGTTACAAAGTGAAAAAAAACTTCGTTTTCGTTTAGTAAAAACGTCAGAATGATTATATTTTTCATATTCTCTTCACTCAGTTTTTCCATTGTAAAGGAAATCTAATTTAGCAGTTGACTGTTTTGTGTTGAAAGTTAGAGGCATTTGATAAATTAAAATGCGCAGACTTGCACAAGTATAAAGTCCAATTCTTTTACTACGCTTGCAAAAGTTTTTTTTCCTTCAAAATTGTAATTTAAATAATATGTATGATATTAAATATTGAAATATTTTAAATTAACTATTAAATAACTGTAAGAATGTGTGATTTAAATCAAACTTTAAATCTAATATATTTCAAAAATTATAAAATCGTGGAAGGGCTAATGAAAGCTATAACACGCTGTTGACGGTGCGCAGTAACTAATAAGATTTATTCAATATAATTACAAACGTTTCGGCTTATCTTTAAGCCATCCTCAGTGTGCACGTTCAACGTTCAAATCGGTTCCGTTAACAATGTCATTGTTAACAGACATTGTTAACGGAACCGATTTGAACGTTGAACGTGCATACTGAGGATGGCTTAAAGGTAAGTCGAAACGTTTGTAATTATATTGAATAAATCTTATTAGTTACTGCGCACCGTCAACAGCGTGTTATAGCTCTCATTAGCCCTTCCACGATTTTATAATTTTTGACATATCGAGAGCTCGGGATATTGACTATTTAGCATACACGTAATTTCTAATATATTTATTATCCATTAAATTTTCCATTTCTGCAAAATTCATACTTTTCCAATTGACTTAAAATTTCAACTAGATACTTAAAGCAAAAAGAAACTTATACTACATTATCTAAACAAATAATTAATATCGTACTATTTAATACCATTGCAAAACTTACAGCTATTAAAAGTTAATTTTAGAATCAACATATACTAATATTTACCAAGTGAAACAATATTTCTTGGCGGTTTATTATCGCAACTTTAACCAAGAAAGCTAAAAGTCAATATTGGATGTAACATTTTTCGAGCTTCGCCCCGAGCGCTGGTAAAATTATTAAACTTGTCTTGGCTATTCTTCGAGATAGTTTCGGTAATAATAAAACTTGTTTCAACGTGGGTAGTCAATATCAATCTCGTGGCTTAACCGGGGGATCCAAATCCGCTTAATCCACATAATGGTTATAATCGGTCGCTTAAATCGGCTTACGTCTATGCTCATGGCATTGAGTCTTTAGCGGTTTTCTAAGCGATTTTAGACGTCGATTAAGTAGTTTCCTCATTTTGTTTGCTAGTGGATAATTAAAGCGGATCAATAAAGAACTTTCCAAAAAGAAAATTGTTAAGAATTTTGTATAATATATTAAAAATTTACAAGTCAAACAAGTTCGATAATGTTTACAGGGAAAAAATAGTTTTGTTGTTAAAGTATCTAAAAATTTAGTTAGATACAGATCTGAAAATAATTTTATTGAATTATCAAAATTATGTAGAACGCTTAAGCATTAACAAAATTGCTGCAATTGACAAAATTGCTGCAAAAAGCTTTAACATTCTAGCAATCAGTTTAGTGTCTTATATAATTATTTTGATGTGCAAACTTTTAGTAGCAAGTTTGTAGCAAATGCCTTAGCTGTCTCAGCCATTTTAACTGTTCCTATTAAATTTCAATTAATTAAAAGTTGTTCTTAAATCCCTCTCCTCTTCTCTACTCTCTCCTTTCTTAAGATATCAAATTTCTTTTTTAAGCGCTATAAAAAGATTTAAAATATTTTTTTCACTAGTATTATTTTTAATAATATTTTTCCACTAATATTAAATCTTTTATGTGTTCTAGACCCGATTTAAACGCTATAAGAGCGTTAACTTCGGCTCAACCAGGAGCGGTAAAAAGTGCTCCTGCGGCCGCTGTTAGCAGGGTTGCAGCTGAAGAACGAGAATTGCCTAGACAGGGAAGTCTGGTCGACGGGGAAGGTATCAAGATCGTTATTCATGACGTCGACAGTGATCTCGGTAAGTCCTACTACGGAAATATTTCATGTAAAATGATACATATGTACGTGTTAAACCCTATCTCTGGCGTTACTACGTTTTTTTCATCGGTTATCTGTTGTCCCCTAATATTTTTCTACATTCTTCGCTACGGAAAACGTAGCTACGTGCCATATCGCAAAACAATATTTTTTCACGCTCATATGCAGTGATAATCCGTCTTCGCGTTCCGTGAAAATAGATTTCTTTTTTTATTATTATTATTAGGTGTGGAAATTAATTCGGTGCTTTTACTTTTAATCATTTTTCGCAAATTCATTACTGACGATAAAAAGTAGGTTTTATACAACAATCTTAAAAGAAGAAAATCGCAAGTTGATTCGGATCAACAATCCACATCGACCGTGAAACTCAATATTCACGTAAAAAAGATTTTGATGTGCAAAAATAAAGGCGCTGAATGAATATGCACACATAACAGATAAGAATACGTATTTAACGTTTATTATTTGCAAGTGATTTTATGTCTTATTAAGGAAACCGGGTACTTACGAACTCGGAGGATGCTCTGCTATGAGTGCAAATGTTAGCATTATACGAAAAAAAAAGAAGTACAAGAAAGAAAAGTGCGTTTGATCGATCGAGACCTGCCGGGACCTGCCGGGCGATGATTCAATTCCGCGGATAACATCGATTTCAATTAACCTCGAGGTTTTTGTCCTGCCAGAAGTGAAATCCCGTTAATTAGAAATCGAGAATTTAATTTCGTAGGTCACCGTGAATCCGCTCTCGCGTTCGAGAGATGTCCAAAGTATCGAGCTCAAATACCGATTAATTTGCTACGGGAAATGACGAAACGGTTCGTATCTTTGTACAGAGCAACGCGACATTCATGTTAATTATCCGCGATATCCGATATCAGCGCGATCGGACATCGGCCTCGGTTTGCATACAGTTCACGCGCGACTTGCTTTTAACAGAATCACTCTTCCGCATAGGAGTGGCATTACAATACATAACTAAGATCGATGATATGCGCGCGTCGATATGGGAAAATCTTCCCCTGCCGCTCTATAAATGTGAACACAGAGATAATTTTCACAAAAAGTAATACATTCTCATAGCGAGGTAAAGTACATCATACTTTTCATATATTAATCGTTTACTTAATAGATCTTCAGCGGAGTTTTAAATCTGTCGTAAACATATTTTTACGATATATTGACGATAAATATACTTTGTTATTTTTTTATGCAATTTAAAATTTAAATATCTGCAAAAACAAAGGAATAGCCTTGTTATATAATATGCTATTAAAATGCATGCATATGACGAAGGATTCTTACTCGAAGAGAGAAGATTGTGATCTGCGATTTGTTCGACAGATAAATATTTCCTCTTTTTCTTTTTAAATATGTACAAAACTGAATGCACAAAATCGTGAGATCATAATTTAATCTGGCTCTGTTGCGAATTAAAAATTTTTTTTTATTGTTCGAAGGATTCGTGCCATATAGTTCTGGCGTAGTATTTTCCCTGCGCGGATTACTGAACCAAGAGCATCTCAATTAAAGCTTTATATTCTTGTTTTATGTTCTGAGCTTTTATATTACTGCGGAAAAGAAGCGTATTTAAACGCGTTTAATCGATCGTCTTCCCTACTACAATTCTTGAATGTAAACATAATTATAACAGAAAGCAAAAAAAAATTAATTATCCTATCTTTCAAATACAAAAATGTTATTCAATGAGGTATTATACGAAGAAAATGATTTTGCTCAAATATCTAAAAATTTAGCTAAATACAGATCTGATAATAATTTTATTGGACCATCAAAATAATGTAGTATGCAAGCATAATGAGAAATATTGCAAAAAATTTTGACATTCTAGTAACTCAGCTTGAGCGTCCTACATAATTATTTTAATGGCCCAGCAAAATTATTTGTATCCAGCTAAATTTTTAAATATTTCAGTAAAATTGTTATTTTCGTGTACGAGATATTATTTAGAAGCCTTTCAATCTAAGTTAAAATATTAAAATAATGTTAAAAATAGTTTATAATGTAAATAGTAATTATAATTTTTATATTTGAACATCGATAATGTGCAACGTAATTTCTAAATGTTTACCGTTTTGCAATGAATACACATTTGCAGGGATAATTTTGCGTTAGCTGAATGATTTTATCATCACTAAAGATGAGAGGCTAACTTAATTCAGTCACGATGCATCATCTTTTTATTGTAGCTGACCTATTTTTTAAATCTTTCTATAAAAGCAACTATCTTCCCATCATATTTTAATTAAAATTAAAGGAAAATCATGTTTTGAAGTAATTGAAACATTGATTCAATAAATAGGTCAAGTCTTTAATATATTAATTTCATGAAATATATATAATTATATCTCCTGAGAGAAAATTTGTTCAATTAATAATTTTTATTTTATATAACATTTATGATAATTTTCAACGTTTTTCTATATAATATTTTATTATAAAGTATTAAAAATAATGACTTGCCTAACATTCAAATATCATTTCATATCTGTAAAGTTTTGAAACTACGATCGTTGTTTGATAACATGAAATAATGCGGAAAATAAAAGAAATTATTTCACACGGCCGTCGTCTCTCATCGCGATTACAAGAAATTGACGGTCGGACGCTTGAAAGCACGCAAGAAGCACTTAGATCGCTTCCAACGCTTCGGGTTTGCCGAAGATATTATCGCGAGCCCATTCGACGCAGTATTTTCCTCTTCATTGTGCGGGTCACCGAGTTACTGCTGCAAAAACGGACCGTTTCATTTTTCTTGCCCGGCAGGCAACTCCCCCGCATAGGTCCGCGCGCAATATCGATTGCAGTCGCAGCAGTTATCGCGATCTGACACGCCAAGAGCTACGTGGGAATCGCGATCTGTCTACATGTTCATTAACGGCATGTCGATCGGAAGGCAGATTACGCCATCGTCTATCTCGCCGATAAACTGCGATGCAACAAATCGAGCGTGAGACGGAACGAGAAACGCGAGAGGATAGAAAGAGAGACAGAGAAAGAGAGCGGAAAGCGAAGCAGAGGTGCGAAAATAACATATACCTTTCATGCTAAAGTGATTGTATGTAATTTTACCATGCAGCTCGCCGCTGCGACGGCGGATAACGCAATTTGCACAAAGAGTCGTTTGTTGAAATAGTTAGTGGGTCAGGTAATTGATTTATGTCTCTCGTGAGGAGAGACAGAGTCTCTCTCTCTATGGATATAACTCTATCTCTTGAATTAAAAGAAATTTACAAGGACCTGTGATAAAAATATGAGTACGCACGAATTAGAATTCGAATTCCTGATTATGTTTAGAGATATTTTTAACACAGAATAAAACATTTTACAATTTAATTGAAAGGTTTTTCGAAGCGACTTAAAACTTGATTACATTGTGATCGAATTTGTTATATATCTCCACCGTTTTGTTATTAGATTGATATATTAATCATATATAAATGCTACCTAACAAAAACAAATTAATAGATTAGTATCGTTTGCTGCGCTAGCAAGGTTGCACTGTAAGATTTCTCAAGCTTAGAAAGTTATAGTTTCGATTTATTTAATACATGGCAGATTAATTTGCTCACTAATAACAAATACCCGTGATAAAACGCGCGAAAAAGTAAAAAACGCGATGGAAAGATAATCGAGCATTTTACACGCTAAGTAATCGCAATATTCAAGCTCGTCGTGACTACTAATGAAATTCGCGCAGAATTGTGTTCTATGACGTTTTTCATTTAAAGTTGTACCGACTTGGAAAGTGTACATAATTAAACAATCTCTTACGCGCATTATGCTAGGAAATCGCTATTCCTCGGTTTTGTACGAAAGGACTGTTTAATTTTACACATTATGTATGTTTATACATAATATATTTAAATATTTTATGCTAGAACAGTTATTATAAATGTAACATGGTTCAGAAATGTAAAAAAATATTATCTCTTCTTATTATCGCTTCTATCTTTCCAACAAATCTATCTACGTTTCACAAGATTAAAGATTTATTTCGCTTTCACTTCGTCACATCGATTTCGTTTCAAATTTGTCCGCGGATCAATTTTCCGAGGCGATCGTCGCAATGTGTCGGGTTTGAACGTAGAAGAGATGTAATCGGGGTTGGGCCAAAATCGCCTTTACGCTACATCGAGCAGAAATCGCCGGAGCGCATTATAAAAAAAGGAATTGTTCGAAAATCTCTCCCGTAATTCACTTCGCCTCATTTCGTGGTTCTTTTATAGCCATAGTATTAAAAGCAGAGTTCTCCACGTAAAATGCAACAATTTCACTCAAGCTTGCAAAGATATCGAACTGATTTATATCGACGCACGGAAAGAACGGTTTCGTCAAAGTTTAGCTAGATATAGATCTGAAAATAATTTTATTAAACTATCAAATTAATTACGTAGAACGTTCAAATTGATTGCTAGAATATCAAAATTTTTTGCAGCATTGTTCATCATGCTTGAATTTCTTACGTAATTATTTTGATGGTTCAACAAAATTATTTTCAGATCTGTATTTAGCTAAATTTTTAGATAATTTCAACAAAATCGTTCTTTCCGTGTGTAAATGAAATGATAGATATTACGTGAGCGTAATATCCATCAGTTATTTCATGATACGTGAGTGTAATATCTATCAGTCGTTTCACATACACTGTAATTTAAAACGATGATTGACAGCGTTAGGAGAAATTTCACTTTTTAAAGTTATGTTATAAACTAAGCAGCATATATCTGCTAAAATCATGTTTGCTAGTTTTATTCTGCTCTTTATTCGTTTTGTATTTCGTGGAAATATCCCGAGTTACTATCTAATCGTGAACATACTTCAATCTATATTTCAATTTCGGGTTAGAAAAAACAAATATTGGTTTTCTCTCACACTTTTTCTGTACTTCACAAATTTTATTTTTAAATTAAATCTATAAATTACAATTGTTTTAATTACTGTGAAGTTAGCCTTAATTTTCAGAATTTCGTTATATTGATAAAGTTCTAGCTCTTTTCCGGAAAGATTTAAATAATTTCACGAAGCTTATACTTCGAATTTTTTCGTCGACACTATCTTTACGTGTTTTCGTGCATTCACGTATTAAACTTATTTATATATTTTTTGTTTAATTTCCCGATTTTATTTTTCTATTTATTTTCATAATTTTATTTCTTTTTATATATTGTGATATTGTTAATAAAAATATCAAAAACAACGGTTAATTAAAGTTAATTAAAGTTATTAATATTGAGTTTTAAAATTACGTTATATTTTGCATCTTTCAGCTCCACGGATGAATGCGAAGAGGAGAGTAAAGCTGAGGAGAGATCCGGTTATGGATAAAGGACACAGAAGTGAGTATATAATTAGATGTCATTAATTACTACTGATTGAGGCATTTTCGATGTGCTTGAAACTTGAGATCGAGAAGTGTCTGAATTCGCTCTACAAACTTTTATCGATCGGTCACGATTTCCCAGCACTGATTTATATCTGACTTATTATCGTACAAATGGCTGCGTTTAGTAAAAAAAACAGCTTTGCAACTGTTGTAAGATTCTTTAATAAGAATGGTTTATACATTTAAATCCAGTGAGAAAAAAGGGTAAAAATCAGTGATAGTAATTCTTTATACCATCTCTACAATCTTGAAAATATCGACTTTTCGTTAAAATTATGATTGAAATTTTTGTGTTATTGACACATTAATGCAATGTGCAAGCATTTCGAATAAATCACATTATTTTCTTTTACATTTGTCAATCGACAAGTACGTACTTTAAGAAAAGCATTGATGTTAGAAAAATTTCTTAATACATATTATAAAAATTTCGTAAAGTGTGCCTTTTCGAATATTGAAATAAAAAACAAGTAAAATATCTATTTTATTTTATACAATTTATATTTTTATTCTGATTAGTGTATATTTGTCATTATATTAAGAATAATTTTCTTACTTATTTATATTATCCGTTTGTATCTTTTAGCTGTATCTTTATAATATCTCATTTCATCTTTAAAGATTATCGATATCTTGTTGAAAAGAAGTTCAAATAAAAAAAAACCTATTTATGAAAAACTCGATAAAAATTTTACGAACGAGATTATATGATACACAAAATATCAAGGAGGACTTGTTTCCAGTAGAGAGTAAAGTTTGCGAAAGATCAAAAGTTTCATCTGACAATAGTTAATTATAAAAAGAACAATGACATTTTTCGAAAAAAAAACAGCTGTAGTAAGCAGAATAATCGGTCGCTGAAGGAGTGCAACAGGTTCGGCAAGTCTGGTGTGATGGTAATCGAGAGATTAACGAATCGCGAGATACTTTGATAGGATCCGAGTTAATCAGCAACCGGGGCTGCGACGCCATTAATCTTTCACTACTCTCCGCAGAACTCCATCTCTCTTTGTCATCCTTTCACGCGCCACTTCCTCTTCGACTATTCTCTCTCACTTTGTGTTTACCCTCCTCTTCCGTTGTCATTTGACACCTCGGTCTTTTAAATCCTTTGTACCTATTCTACTGTTTCATGCATCGCTTGCATTTGCATTCTCAATGAATTATGTATTTTCGTTTCTATCCACGTATGTACAAGATTTATTCCAAAAATTAAATTCAAAATTATATCGTATGCTTTTAATATTAAAAAAAAGAAAAGAATAAAATAGATTTCCCGAGAAGTTTTAATAACATCGCTACATTACCTCGACTTATTATCGTTAAACGCATATCATCTCCAATCTCGTGCTATACAACGCGTTTGTCACTGTGGTGCCTCCGCATCACACGGAGGTTGTCGATGCAGTCAACCGATGCTCTAAATGGGTGACAGCTTACAGTTATATCAACCGTTATGTAATAGCTACTGCTACAGCGTGCAGAGCACATGCGTTAGGTAAATAGCCAGGTAAATGAGCGGAGATGAGAGAGACGGAGGCAGCAACGGTTCTAAGCCTGCGCTCGACGAGTAGGTGTGCGATTGACGTTTAATTATTCGTTGCGCATTCAGACGCTTCGTTTCCTCTATAAAACGCGTTCGAGTTCTCGTCGTTTCTCCGTTATGACACACCGACACGGCAAGGGTTACCGGAGAAATTTACTGATTATATTTCCGCGAACGTAATTAGAACGAACGCATTCAAAGAGATTATTCGAGACGATCGGAATTTCAACAACGAAAATTACAGAGCGTTCTTAATATATTTGATAGTTTTCTTAAATTAATTATTAATAAATTCGAGAAACTCATTCAAACTTTCGATAAATCATATTCTTAATTATAATTAGGCCGAGATCAAAATCTTGTTGTGGATGTTTCTGCAATGGTAATTTGATCCGTGGCTAGTCTTCTATTATTTACATATTCGTCAGCCTCGCGAATTTCGCATCGCTATACAATTACCGTGGGCACGATAATCAAATATTAATATGTACGCTAATATATTTAGATCAATTAATGCATTTATTTAATAACATGAAATTCCCGACGGCCATAGTGAATTTATGGGTTACCTAATAATCCCAGTTTCGTTGTGCAGCTCGTTCAATATTGCAAAACTGAGAATTATACGTATATTTACTTACTCGTATTACTCGTTTAATAGATACACAAGTGATTTTAAAATATATTTCATGAGTTTCCAATTTAAGATGATATACTCGATCATTTCGAGTGAGATAATCCAACATTGAGTTAATATTGATTAAACATGAGATTATATTAATCTATATTTCACGGAATAACTGTTTTGTGAGTTTCACTACTGAGTTTTGCACGTCATTACATAAAGATTATTTATACATAATGAACAAATTTTGTCTGACTCGTAACTATAATTTCAATTCGAGATTAATATGATTATTTGTTACGTAAAATATAAATTTTTTAAGTTTTATCGTTACTTATTAATAACGTAACATACAACTTTCAAGACATTTTTTGAAATCAATTTATCTAATTTATCTAATTTAACAATGCTTTGTTTTTATGTGATTGTTTTTTTCAATAACTTGTTATATCGTACAATTATGTGAAGACAAAGTTTTTGTCGATCGCGAACTGATTTGACAAGTGCACGTGTTCTCTTATAGTATCGTTTACACATCGTTTTGTCTTTATGCGTGAAACAGCGCCTACTAATCGCGGCATTATCAACAACTAATCTGTTATTATCACAGAGTGCGCAATAATGACGGTACCACTTCGCGATTCGTGCAATTCGAAGGGAAAGCCATTAAGCGTGATGATACGTAATACGGACGTAACTGGATGCAATTGTAATTCCAGACTGCAATTTCGCAATGACAGCTTTTCCACGAATGATGACAAGGCAACATCGCGAAGGATAAATATATAATATCCGTATTTGTGCAATCATTGTTTCTATTGAATTCATCGGTTCAATTGAATTAATCGGAAATAATTAAAAAGTCACGTAAATTATCAAGTTAATTGGAATTATTAAATACTATATTTGGCTTTATTTGATATTTATAATTAAAATAGAAACATGACCGATAAGCACTATCTTAAAAGTTATGTATCTTTGTTCGACCAAGTTACAAAGTGAAAATTGAATCAATATTGGGAGAAAAAAATTGAAGGATAAAAAAAATCGTATATCTTCCCCGTAAAAATATTTCTTTAAAGTACAGTGGAACTCGACAAACAGACATTCAACGAAAACCGCAAATATGAAGAGCCATAGGTTCGAATGTTCCATAAATAGTGACGATATAGCGCGTGAGAGAGACCTGTCGCCGCCGTGCACGAATCCAAATTGCAGTCGCCGACATTTGCACACATGTATCCGCGGATAATAGCTTTTCGTGCGAATCACAGGATACCACAGGACGCAGCTGTGCTCGCAGCCCCGAAGGTGCACCGATATTTGGTGCGATCGATCGGTTCTCTCTCGTGGCCGGCTCAATAGAGACGCGTTAACGTAAACGGACATGTCTCGTGTATTTTGCAAGTCCGTTTGTAAACCGCTCGGCTTCCCCGTATATCCGGACACGTACGTGTCGATCAACCCTCTGTTGTCTTGGTCTCTCGCTGACGCATGTTTCCGTATCTGACAGACTTCAAGCGAATTCGCGCGAAATAAAACAAAAGTTTTTAAATAAAAAATAATCTCACGACATTATCAGGCGTCTATAATTTTTAAATTAGAAATTATGATTAATTGAAAATCTATACAAATTAAGCTTCAAAAGTGTAAATAGAAGCTTACTTTTTAATTATTTTCGAAAAATTTCTATTTTAATAGATTCAGTTAAAAGGCATATGCATAACTGAAAGAAAATCAATGAATTTATATAAAGCTGTGTTTTTGTCGATTAATTTTACATGAGAGATTGCAAAAGACTATTTTTATAGATAATAATCGATACGACAAACAATTTGCAAGTATGATCCATTGTGCTAAATATTTTTGCGGAACACAGTAATGAATAACACTGAGGAATAACGATGTCTGAAATTAACGATCAACAGATTGACTATATTGCGACAGGAATCTGTTTTGATTTAATCATGAGAAATGGGGACGTTTGCTATGGCAGTTTTGGCGAATATTGTCAGAGCTGTTCGATTGGGAACATGTACATGGAATAATAGGGCAAATACTATTACAAACAATACACTGGATATAGTATTTGATGTATAATATGCAAATTTTACGTCGAATATTCTAAATGTCAATGCTGTCGCANAACAATATATTTGTATTTTATTTATTTAAATTGATGCAACATAAAAAAATCGGTATCACGATTGTACAAAAAGATATTAAATATTATTTGTCTCGATATAATATCCCACGTGCGTCGCGTAGAATATTATATTTATAAAATAATTATAAAATAAAATTACTCGATATTTATTTCCAAAAAATTAAATTTGAAATTTACGATGTGTATTTATTTTGTTCAGATAATTTTATAACAACTAGAGGAAGAGAGAAATTTAAATGTATATTTTACTTATCTTTCAAGCATATTTTGTTATCTTAATAAATATAGAATTTAATCCATTGTATTAATAAATTTGCCTATTGTTGTTCAACATGGAGCATTAATAACGATGCATTAATAACTGAAGAGTATGTAATTCTAAAGCCAATGCAGATCCATGATATTATCCTCAAAAGCGATACAACGTATAACAATTGTAAGCTCAATTTCGATCTTCACGATTTAACACAGTTAAAACAAAACGCAATTGTGCAAATGTTAGAGGATTAAACAGACATAATCGTTGAATGATGGACGCTTTCAGTGTTGCTCGAAAAATGTAAAGCGCGGAACACGAGTGAATGGTAACTCGGAAGTACCTACATAGGGAAAAAAAGAACCGATTGTGCGCAACGGACACGCAAAACTGTAAAAATTTTTCATAAGTGACGACGCTCGCGTGTAAACCTCAGTAATAATGCAAATTAATTCGTAGGTCACGTTTTCCAGAGTATGAATTATCGCGCTGCAAACCATAATTTAAAACGCCTCTCGCTTTGTCGCCTCCATGCGCGTGACATCGTTATACTTCGCGCAAAAACAGTGGTAGGTGGAGACAATTTATTTCACTCGAACGATAATTATAATTAAACGACGTCGACGAATAGCGCGGAAAAATACGGATTTATCCGAAGTTTAATTGCGAGGAATCGGCTTCTAATCTCGACACGACATATTTAAACTGTTACTTTGAGACACATAATTCCGCACAAACGTATTAATTGTAATCCATCAGTTTGATAATAAAAATCGTCATAAAAATGGTCGTCATAAAACTGGATCTTAATAGATCATATACATTTTTAATGCAGTTATGAAAAAAAAAAAAAAATTTAAATTTACATGTTCAAAGATTTTTTAAAAATGTAACATATACATGTAAAAAGATTGAATCTCGTAGACATTAATAAACATCATTTAAATAACTAATTTTGAACGAGCTTTATTAAACATACGTTTTATTAAACATTTAACGTACATTTAATAAAACATGAAATTGCAGATTGAGATAAAACGCATCCGTAAAATAAAACGTCCTTATTTGAAAATAACCAGTTCACACTTTTATCCACATTCTCTTATTCTGAAAGACAATAAGCTTATCAGCATTATTATTTCTTGATTCTTCTTGGGTCTCTCTGTTACTTGAAAGTTTTTTTTATATTTCTAAATTATGATATCAAGCGCTTGTTTGCGTTAAATAATATTGCAAAGAAGATCGTCATATATATTATGTATGTATTTTCGTTAAAAAAATTTTTCTCTCTCTCGTTTAGAACATTTAGAATTATCTACCCTTAAGAATCGAGGACAAACGAGAGCAAACTTAGTGGAAATGATGGGCTAGAAAAAGTATGAGTTTACGTGTACTGCATTGCAAGCGTAGATGAAAGCTGTTATCATTATTATTATTTACACGAGTTCCGAGTAAGATCTTTTGTGTCATATTTATTACAGAAAATTACGGGAAAGTATGCGAATCAAATTATTTTCACTTTGTCTTACAAAACAGTTGAAACATTGGGTTCGTTTCACAAAGATACTTCTAGTTACAGATGTAAAATAATAAAAATAATATGAATTTTATTTCAATTAATTAAAAAAATATATCAAGTTATATACATATGTGTCTTATTGTTGACATTATCTCATTATTAAGTCATAAAAAATTATCTAAATTTTTTCTTGCAAAGTACTAACATATTTATGTAACAATTTTCCAACATTTCGTCAAATTAGAATAGTAACTAAATTTCGTGAGATTGAGGAGACGAATAAGAAGAAATAAAAGGGTCGAGGAAATGAGAAAATCGTCTATATAGAAACGGCATCTATATAAAGGGGGGGTTGCGTCTCGAGCTTCTGAACTGTCCGCAACAGGTACGCTATTGTGGCTATGAACAGATGCATTTCCCATTATTGCCACATCCCATGTTTTTTCCAACTCTAAGCAGCATACTCATGATTTGTAACGTGCGTGTATAAATCATTTTTGATATAATAAATACCATTATTTTTTGATAAATATCACTGTATTAAACTAAGCAGCAAAGTATCGATATTTAATTATGATTAAATTTTTATTTCAATTTATATGTGCATAAAGTAATTCGATGATATAATAATAAATTTACAATTAACATCGTTATCGCAAGCATGGAGCAACACATGTAAATGAGCGTTATGTACTCTATAATTATGCAACTTGCGCGTTACTCGTAATTAGACCACGTTTCTTGCAAGTCGTTGAGCACCAACGTGAATTTTAATTAGCTTTGTCATTTCCGAGACTTCATTGTATTTCTTTTCGTTTCGTAAACGATCGCGAATATATTCGAGTTCCGAGCTTGATAATATTTATTTTACGCAATCGCGAAATTTTGTTTAAACTTTGAAATATGCGTTTTTATTATATTTAATTAGATTCATTATCGTACTTAAATGTTATACAGATACTTATACATATAGATTCAGATATATTAATAAATTCAGGAAGTGAGATAGATTCAAGAATTAAAAGGTAAAATGGTAAAATTAATTTAAGTACAAAGTACAATTCTTCCGAATTTCTACCAAAGGAACACAACGCAAACAACATTTATGCATCCATGAATTGATCACAGCTGATCATAATCGATCACAACAGATCACAACTGATCATAACTGACAGTTATTGATAATTACCATGGCGTGCGAGCGAAACCTCTAACCGGATTATTGCTGAAGCTATCCTGACGCAAACGAGATTCTCCTTAACCAGTTCGTCAGAGCATTAACAGATAATCCCGCTACGCTCGAGAACTCGATGACGTTGATCAATTAAATGGGGGGTAGGTACGACGTCGCGTTTATGTCGTATCTCGTTAAAGTCGCGTTTGTGCAAACGCAGGTTTGCACGTCAGTCAATAATAGTTCGGAATGACAACCGATTCGTCGGTAGGATTGATACTCGACTGTCGAATTTAAAATCCTGACTGACTCGATCATGAGACGTCGAAGTGAGATTTTAACTCGATTTATTTCGAATATGTGACGTTTTTGACTCTTTGTCAACTGCGATGATTCGATGGTACATTCGCTGAATCGTTGATATTGTTTCTATGAGTCGTCGTAAACTGACACTAGTTCTCTCAAAATTTAAATTTACTTGAACAAAAAATGAAAATCAAATTATATTATAACGTAATACAAATATTACTATATTACTATATTATAAAGTGTAATATATATTATGCAATACATTTTCTATATTACTATAATGAAAAATACTGAATATTTTCAGCGAACATTTTTTTCATTTTTGTATATTTTTATAATCTATATTTTTTATTCGTTTTTTATCACAATATTGTCATTATCGTTAGAAAAATTACACGGAAAGAGCTGCGTCTCTATTTATAATTGTTGAAATTTATCGACACTTGCTGAATGTTCCCTCACGATTCGAGCATACGAGCGGCGGAATTATGCGCGGCAACAACAGGATTAATTCGTACACATCAGAACGAAATTACGCGCGCGGCTAGCACGATAACACTTAATTAAGTGGTTCTCCTCGCGCGCGAGTTTCGGATTTCTCACGTTAATACATACGCGAGGACAATACCATTACCGGTAACGCGCAAGAGGCACACAGCCGACCACGTAGGCTTAGGCACGTAGAAAGCGAAGATGTTGGCTGCGCACGCAATATGCACAGCACGAGAAAACGACGTAGAGGCTCGTTCTATATAATGCTCGTGTGTTTGTCGGTCGTATATATCAAACTCCGACGTCTCGACTACCCTTTTCCCGTGCCCTTTCAACTCACAATGTCGTCGCAACCCCGGCGAAAATCCTTATGCTACGCCCACGTCGTTTGGTGACACGACCTTGGTAATTCTGCTGAACATGAATACGAGGATCGTCGAGAAAAAGAAGATATTTTCCTGAAACCGCTAGAATATCAAATGTCGAATTCAAATGTGGGTTATTGGTTTATATTGATTTTTCCCCTATTTTCGGAGTATTAAAAATAAATATTTAAAGTAGTATTTAGAATTGGATCTTATCATTTTTAATAATAATAGTTACTCTCATTCAAATCTGTTGATAATAGATATTAGATAATAAATATTAAATAATTTTTAAGATTAATTTCAATTAAACATATTTACATATAGATCTTATATAATCCTGATCTTCAAAAAATTTTTGCATTATATACATCTTTCAAAATCATCCTAATATTAATTAAACCATTCTTATAATTTATATATTCTTATATATAAATCTTCCCCAAATTTTAAATGGTTTATAATAGAAAAGATAATATCATCAAGATAATATATAAATAATATTTTTAAATTGGATAGCAATATATTTTTTACCCATTTAAATCTATTAACAAAATAAATTTTTTACACGCATTCCATTCTTCAGTTTACAAAATTCATAAGAAAACGTCGTAAATAACAAATGCGGTAAACTCACATTTACGATATAGACGTGAGAAACAAGCGAAATGCTGCTGCAACAGCATTTTCGCGCATAAAAGTGCGAAAAGTTGACCTAGCAATTTTTTATCACCGCCATACAGGGAGCGCCAAAATTGAGAATTATATGCTATTATTGGTAAATCTCTCCGTTTTTATCGCTCCCTTCCTGCGCCCTTCTCCCTCCTCGCTATAGCTTTCCCTTGTTAAAATATTGATAGAGGAATTACATATTCCATTATTTGCAGAAATAGCGCGAAATTTTCAATCTGTTATATATTTTCTCGACATAAACGCAATCGATTCGTCATTTGACTGAGAATAGTTACGACTGCGTGATATTTTCTACAATCTCGCGACTACATTAATTTGTGTGTCAATTCCAACAAACTCGATTTCCACCGGGAATGGAAAACTAACTCGCAAATACTCGAAATGAATTTCAAATTTATATTTGTAGTATTTGTATGGATATTGCAATTAGAGTTCGAATTATGTCTCTTAGTATTTTTGGAGTATTATTAATCTTTCTGTTTTCTTAAAAAAATAGTGCTCTTTCCAAAAAAATCATTGTAATCAATTCTCTGTAAGTAATTTGATTGCATTAAGTCATAACAGTTCGATAGATACATCTAATATTTAATAAATCCGCATGTTGTATAAGACAAAATAAAAGTAAAACAAGATTTCAGTTACTTCTGCCTGTCTCCTTCCGAGCAATTTCAGAAAAACTTTTGCGGACGCGTCACGGAAGTTCTCATCCACTTAGAGTTCGTAGAATTTGCGGTTGCCGCAAATAAGAGGGGATTGTCTGTCGAATCCATATGGTTAATCAGTAGCACGAGGGTTTATCCAGATGTTACGAAATCCTTATTCGCCGATAGCTCGAAATTGGTTTGGTCATGTCAGATTGTATTTCAGTGCGCTTAATCACTGAATTCAGCGAAACACGGCATTGAAATGGCGCTGTCAGCATAAATGAATTTAAAAGAGGGAATATGCGTCCTAATAAATAATGTAACTAATGATTACAAATTCTACATTTGCTTTGTTAAAATTTTTTTTACTCGTGACAGATGAAATAAAAAAATAATTCATTCGTGTGATATTTTATATATACACGACATTTAAAATAACCTATATTTGATATAACTCGTAATAAAATCATCAAGAATTTCTAAATCTGTGCGATGATATTGCAGAGAACTAAAATAAAAAGTTACCTATTAAAATTATTAAATGCAATAATATCGAAGATATTTCATGGCTAGTAAACGTTCTATTTAACTATTCTTATTGCTTCTTGAATTATTATTTTCTGTTGTAAAAGTGGAAATGCCAACGATCGGATAACAACTCGCAAAAGCTAAATTACGATCACTCGCAAGCGCATTAGATTCGCTAATAACGTGACATTGTTACTCCAACAATCGGCGCAATTGCCGCTCGCGTTTACAGCAAGCGTGAGCGTTAATTATTTTCCTAGACCCGACTGTTGTAGCTTCAACTACACTGGCGAATACGTATGAATTATGTTGTGAGGGGGTGGAGGAACATTGGGGGAAGCTGCGCAAATTACGCCAATGCGAAACGTAAACTGCGTTTCTCTTCGAAGTGACGCTGGCGTGCGACACGTGTACAGCTCGACATGTTCTCGTCTCGATGACGCAAATCCTACAGAGACGAGAGATATCCGTGAAAATTGCGGTATTGTATTTTCACGTACGTACTTCGTTCTTAGCCCACAACCCTTTGTTCCAGCGCGTGGATTTGGCATGAGGGTGGTAGGTGGCAAGACCGGGTCGGATGGACGCACTTTCGCGTGCATCGTGTGGACCGTGCCGGGTGGCCCCGCCGAGAAAGCTGGATTGCAACAAGGCGACAAGGTACGTTAATGTATTATATATATCCAACAAATATTTTCTAGAAATTAGAAGATTATCTTTTACACAAAAATTCTAAAAATAATCTTGAAAGTTTCCTATCGTGTCTAGATCTTTACTTTTCATTCCGGAGATTTTCTTTTCATTCCGGAAAAACTTAACATTTCCAGAAAAACGTTAATTATTTGTATCAGTTATTAATCACCTAATTTATTTTTGAAACACGAAATAATTTGGAGTCATTTCTATTTATTTCAGGTCCTATTTATTTCAAGTCGTTAAACAAATATAATATCATATAAAAATTTGACACACGACTTTGTTTTTATATATATATATATATATATATATATATTTATTTACTTAATAAATTAGAAAAATTCATTATTTAATAAAAAAATCTAGCAACAGATTTAGATTAATATCGGCTAATTAATATATCTTAAATCAGTTATTTATACAATTATCTATTTTTATCATTTTTACAAAAAAAATTTTAAATTTCACTTTCTCTCTCTCTCTCTCTCTCTCTTTCAGTAATGCTATTGATACTTCGATCGATCGGATATCCGTAACGGAGAGATTAACTTTGCTACGTTCAAAACCATAGTGATTCGTTTTTAAAATACAATAACACATTGCCTCTAACTCTTCGTGAGTTTTAACAAGAGAGCACACAAAAGATAATGCTATTAAACAATATAATGTAAACGTTCGAGAGAATTATGGAATATAGTACGGATATAGAAAATATTTTCCCGAAATGTTTATCGTTATCCATTGTGAATGATAAATGCGTGTAAATATCGACATCTCTCAATGTATCAATTTTAATTAAATTTAAAGTTGAAGTACTGACAGCCAAGTGAAGACTCGTTTCGCTCATTCTTGCGTATTCGTACTAACATTCAAATTGATGAATTTTATTTAAACTGCACATCCTGAAGCACATTTTATACTTAATTGTAATCAGTTTTATTATTATATGGACATAGTTCATTTATGCTAAATGCCTCGATTATTAATATAACATATCCATCATACATTCATATCGTTTAAGATTTAAATGTAAAATTCAAACCATTGTGAACCATTTTTGGACAATAAATGATTTAAATTATCCAGATATTATTCAGGCCGCACGAAAAGGCGGAAAGTGCAATCTTTTGGACCCTCTATCTGCCCCTCGAGTGTCATCGCGCATAAAAGGTTGGCATAGATAGGTAGGTGCGGGTGATTGATCGATCGGAGCAATGAAAAGACACTGTCTCGTTCCTGTTTACCGTCATCACATTTTCATAAAGATTCCTCGTCGATGATCGTCGATAGACTTTTTTCTCACGCTCAGCAACAATATCTAATAAGGAACCCAAGTAGAACATAGAGTCATAATAACATCATAAGGATTTCATCATGATTTTGTCACTTATAAGTACATATAAGATATCTTTGTGACATCATTATGATATCATCGAATGACAGATTATATCCTTATGATATTATTATGACTTGTGTACTTATCGTATCCTAGGAACGTCAGAGATTCGCGCAATAACTTCGCATTCTCGTTACTGCATTACTTCCCGAAAAGCATAAGAAGAGATACTCGCATTCATCCTGCTTTTCTTTTATTGGCGGATGAATATCGAATCGGAATTAAGAAAGCCCTTATCGCGAGACGCGAAAACAAAAAATGCAAATATCGTGACAAGTGTGACACACTTGTTACTCCAGCGGAACGAAAATCCGCGATACCGGTGCCTTCGTGTGTCCCACGATTTCAGTAATGCTTTGTTTAATCCGCTTACATCCCGTCGCTTGTAAAATCGAAACGAGCGAACTCTCTCGACGAGATCCATTCGAATGTCGACTAATTCGACACTCACTGTCGAACTCTGGAACAGACAGGCTAGAATCATACATAATTTCCGCAATTATGCCTCGTCTATTTCTACTGTTACATATGTCCCGATGTGGCGACCAAGTTTCTTCATTTAAAATGACAATTGTCATGTGGTCAAAATTGATTTTGTCAATATTCCATGTTTATCCAAACATTTAGTAATGACGTTACTGCGAATACAATGTTACAATTTGTCATCAATTATTGATCTGAATAACATGAAAAGCGCCATGTCTATATTCAACTAGTACAAATAAGTAATAGACAAAATTTGGCTATTTTATCATACATCGTCATCTTCATAAAAAATAGAAATAAGTATTATTAAATAACGTGCGCTTAAACCGCTTTCATCATTTCGCGTACAAATAATTGTATAATATACAGAAACCGTGATTTATGAAAGTGATTTCCTGTAATAAAATAATCGAAAACAGTACCGCGATATGAACTTTCACAAAAAAAAAGAAAAAACACGATCTTCACTCGATGTGCGATTTAATCAGCTCAATCTAGATTATTTTGCCCCCGAGTATGTACTGGTCGTCACGCTTGCAAACTTTACTATACTTACAATAAGCAGTTTACGATAGAAAACGGATAAGTTATCGATTTGATGAGAAAACAGAAATACTCAATTTACTAAAACGGAGGAAAAAATATTCCACCGCGAAAGCGGGAAATCTTATCCACCTTGCAAGAGTTTTGAATAATCCCGGTCTTAGGGAACAGAATTTCGTGAAATTTAAGAACGGGCATTTGTCGCATACTATATAGAGCATCAGGGTTCGAAGTCATTCGTTATCTTTTCCCCTCGATGTTTCTTTTCTCTCGATCTTTTCCCCATGATCTCGTTAAATCCCAAAGATAATTAAACTTCTTCCTGCCAAGCGAGGTCTCCAGATCAATCGTTGAGATCGCGTTTCGATACGACCAAATTCCAGACAAGTTTATCGCCAGCAAGATAATATTATAATATATACTTGTGCCATCCTCTAAATTTCTTCAAGAATCTCAATAATAACTTGCGACAAGAATCCTGATTTCATAGGCAAAAAGATGATAAGAATAAGTACGAATAAATTTTGCAATTTAATAACGTTTTTTTTTTCATTAAATCGATAAAATAAATTTACAAAATGTACTCAAGTGTTATTTTTTAATATTTTTGGATTACTATAATTTATAATATGACTTTTTCTTTAGGAAATTTTAGAATGTATTTTATAACATCTTAACATTTTTTTAACATTTATTGTAGATAATGTACTTAGTATTGTAGATAATATTGTAGATAATATAAATTTTAAACATAATATACATAAATCAATACAAACTAGGCATATAAAATCTCATTAAATAATTTTTTATCAAAATAATTAATTTTTTTCTGTATAATACATTTAATATAAACGCACAGATTCATTAATTTTATTTATGTTTCAAGATAGACGAAAGTATTTCATGCTGTCTTTGATATTATTCTAGTTAGACAAATTAAATAATGACTAGTGAGAAGAAAAACAAAGAAAAATGGAGATAAAAAAGTGTTCTTCTCGCCGGAGGTGCGAAGTAATTAGAAGCCCCGCGAGAATAAAGTTCCTACTAAATCGGATCTGGAAACGGGAATGAGAACGTAATTAAATATTGATCTTTCATTTTGTATCGCGCCGGACAAAAATCATCAAATCGGTTTTACATTTCACACGTTTCGAATGTTGATCTTTCATCAATTGTTTGCAATGAAAGAATCGAATCAAAGTTAAAGAATCCGTCATAAAATTTGATAGAACGAAAATAGAATCCAGATTAACCTATTGAGAATCTCACATTGGAGTAAATGTTTGTGTATTATTTTTCCGAGACGAAAGGTCAATAACGTTGAAATTGAAATTTCACATTTTTCTTCTCGCGATCCGTATCTCATATCTCGCATTATATCTTTATATAATCTTTACTGCCCTTAGCTTACATCATATTGCCAGTGTGTGTAATGTATCCATCGATATAGTGAATTACGACGGAGCATCGCGTATGTACTTACATTCGCGATTAACAAACGTTCGCCCACGCGATAATTAATAATAATAATAAAGCTTGACGTCGATCGAATAGCAAATCCGACCAAACCCAACATCTCATTCTGACAATATTTGCCCCTGACGTCACATGAACGTCGTAGTCGCCGGCTTACGTCGGAAATGAAATTTAATGTCAACGAGAACACAGTGCTCTGTTAGCTGACGATAAAGGATAAGGAACTTTTAGTGACGGTCAATATTTTCAAACTGCACGATACGCGCGTATATTTCATTTGTAGATTACTTTGCGGATACCAAATAATGAGTAAAAAAATATGAAAGCAATTTCTAATGTAATTGAGTAGATTATAATCGTGTCGAACTTCGTTTCAGCAAATAAAATCTTTGTTAAAATATGTCATGCATATGTCAGTAAATGAACAAAATTTTGCATATAGTGGACACATATATAGGACATTTTATTTAAAATAGAATGAAAGGAATTTCATATTTGCACACTGCAAACTGAACAAAAACATAAATCGTAAAATTAAATTTAACAATAGTTTGAATTAAATTGGAACCGTTATTGTGAGTTGAAGGTTTATCTTGGAAGATTGAGATTGGGAAAAAGATTTCAATGTCCATAAGATAAAAATAACTTACAGTGATATAAAATAGAATAACATAATGATTTTTTTTTACATTATGTGCTATCTTGTAATTTAATAAGATTTCATCAATTTGCTTATAAATTGAATAAATACTGTTAATTTTTTGGAAAAAAAAAAGCTTTTATTTTAATTCAATATCAATTTTATGATAAAAAGTAAGTTCAAAAAATCAATTTTATTGTATTAGATGAGGCGAATTTTAATATAAAATTACTGATATACTTTCATATATTTTGTGATGGAAATTTGAAGATTCTGTTGCCAAAGCTAAATGAATTTCAAAATAAATTTATAATAAATAAAATCTAGCGAGAGATAAATAAAGCATCTCCACTTTCTCCCACGTTTTTCAATTTGTTATTCTAAATGAATATTTATAGAACAAATATTTATAATATCTACACGATGTCAATGCATCAATAATTATGTATAAATATGAATGAAAATATAAAATAATTTAACAATGAATATTGTAAAGAAACGCGGTCAACCCATCGCAAAGATAAATTAGAAATTGTTTAACAATAGTACGTGCAGTGTGCCTCTGCAAGTTAAAATAATGAATGAATACAATAAAATATCGTGAATGAATATTTTCTGTTGCACATAAATGCATGCTTTCAAAATTTTTTCAAAATATTGTTATTTCAATAGAGACATCTCCTATTTTAATTCGCTATAGTCAAATAAACATCTTACTAACTTTTCATTTTGTTAATCAACTGAAAAATAATCAAAAAGATGCAATTCTCAAATAAATTAGAAAATTCAAGAGTTTAAAAACATTTTTTTTCTCTGGCGTAATGCTCTGCGAAATATCCATTAAATTGTGCTGAGCTGCGTTTGCAGCGTGTGTATTGCAGCTCATTAGTGTCTCTCCGTGAAAATGTTGGTATCATAATTTCCGAAATCTTATTTTTCATCAACCTGTTGAAAAAAATTTTCACTCCCCGCGTGTGAAAATTTTTCTATAATATTTACGCAATATTTTGTCACGATATTTCTTTCATCACGCGAGTATTCTATATGAGGGGGCTCACATTAATCTCACGTTTAACGCTTTATCTCTGCATCGCTCAAACACGGTTTTCTCACGTCATCGCGAAAAATGTGTGACGAAAACATGACGCTCTTCCCTTGCAAACGTCACGAGGCAGATTTGCTATTGCTCGAGTACGGCGTTTCTTCTTCTGCGAATGGCACGCTGTAAATTTTCGGAACGACGCGAAACTGAGGAAAGATCTTTTTCAAGGGCTGAACGGTCGCAATGGGAGGCGCACGCGAGTCATTTATTTTAAATAATTATTTCCGGAGTGAGATACGGAACACTTGTGTATCTTAAATAAACGGGTAAAGTAATGTGATAAGGCTCACTTTAAAAAAAAGCCGATTTCGACATAGAAGCATCTTCTGCTTGTTACAGATGCTTATATGTGTACATACATTTATACTTTAAAGAGGTTGAAAATTGTGGTAATAATGATTAGTAAAGATCGTATTGGCCTTAATTTGACATATTCTAGCAATTATATTTTATTAAAAACTGTATATATTTGCATAAAAATAAAAAGCAAAAAAGAGAGAGATAGAAAACAAACGATATTTCGATATTTCTGATATAATAATCTTAATATGATATTTCAATAAAAAAATTAACAAATTAATATTTGCAGACAAAATAAGAAAATGTTAATAAATAAATAAATTCATATAACATTTTACATTACTATCACAATTACAAGAAAGATTAATATCGAGGTAATGCGATACAGAAACGATACAGAAGCGCAAAACAGATTCAAAATCAATTATATTATAATTCCTGTAATAAATGTTGCCGATCCCGCATCCCGAATACCGCAATTCAGCAGCCCGCATCTCACATCCCGCATACCGCATTGGATTGTAGTGATTTTAACTCCGATAGCTTTCGATTGCACCGATAAATCGGCATTTAAATCACACGGCGGTTTTTTTTAGTTAACTTCGCGGCATTGTGTCACCACCAATGTTCTATGAATATTCCTCATTGTGTTCTTCGTTGACAAACGCATATTGGATTTTTTTTCTGGTTGATCGACACAATACATCGTACAATGAACGAGGATCACGGAAATGGCGACTGATCGCTTTCATACGCGTCATTTCCTGTATCCAGTTACCGCAATCCACAATCTTCCTTTTATAAGAGTTTAAGGCAGTGAGGGAAAAAAAAGTCCACGTGAATACACAATGTGACATGAACGCTGAAAAGCTCGTTCTGAAGCACCGAGACAGAAAATTGTGCATATGTAATAATAAAATACGTGTGCTTGATGTAGCACGATTGCGAACTGAAGCGAGTCTGATTATCAAAACGTAGAGAACGATTTTAAAAAACGAAGAGAAGTAATTTAGCAGAGGAAAAAATTCACAGAAATTTTAGCTTACTTAAGAAAATTATGTAACTGGATTGTAAATAATTATATATAAATTAAGAAATAGTACTAATGTAACTACAAAATTCGAAGATATTAAAAATACTAGAAATGATAAATAGATGAGAAAAAACTGTAAAGTAAAATGAATGAAAAAATATGTTAAAGAGATAAAAAATTCTCCGTTGAAATGTAAACAAAGTGTATAAAATGTATATGAACATAGATAATGGAATGCTTTGAGATCTTCTCAAAGAAGGAGCAAAAAAGACTCACTTTTATAAAAATCTAAAAAATTGATCAAATGAAAAATTTTGCGTTATTATAACAGCTGCGAAATTATTTTTTTATCTCTCTCTCTTTCTCTCTCTTTCTGCTCTATACTTTTCCTTTATCGCATCCGGAAATATCCAAGAGCAGAAATATTCCCGCACAAAAATTATTCGACAATATTTGAAAAGTTGGAAACACCTTTCCACCTGCTTGAATAAATATTTCCTTTTCGATGCAAAGTTTTTCATAGTATTTCTTGATCCGAAAAGGAAAACTTTACTTCATTGAAGCATACACAGATACAGATACAGATCCGAACATCGCATAATTATTATATCATTATTACGTTTGCATTTCATCAAATGTCAATAGAATTCAAAAGTACACATTTTGTGTGTGTGTATGTGTGTGTGTGTGTGTGGGTGGGTGGATGGGGGCGCATCTTCTCTTTTATAAGTTGTTTTCGTTAGAACCAGATTTTTCGCAAGAATCTAGTAAACGAGCGCAGATGAAAATTCATTTCGCCAAACTATGAGCTCTCGAAATGTATTCTCTATATCGCAACGACGATAATGTTTCGTTCGAAGGAAAATTGTGCGTCAGCTTGTTGTACCGACAATGAGACGAACTTGTCGTGAGAATGTATATGACGTGCTCTCGCGGCATGTGCATAGAATTACACACGGGCCAACTTGTATTCGAGATACATATTTTTATGTACTATGGAAAGAGAACATGAGTAATCAGCTATTTCGTCGCATGATGATTTGATACATGTTTGATATCTTTCAACATCTTAGATGTCGATAAATTAATTAAGATTATTCGTTATAAAATTCGCTGATTTATAAAACAGTAGATACTAAAATTGTAACGTCGCCTAGTTTTAGTCGATTATTCGATCGCATTTTAATGCGATAAATTTCCAAAGACCGTTCTCAATCCCATTTTTCTCTTAAGCTTTCCCATTCGAGAGAAAAATAGCTGCGATATATCGATCGCGTGCTTTCTTCTTCCTCAAACAGCAATTTACATTCGATTCCACTCGCGGTTTAATTGAAAGCCGTCGAGTGTCGTAATTAACGCGCATGGCGTAACGTTTCTCAAAGGTCTAAGCATTATTAGCAGAAAATGGCGACGAAATATATCTTCGAATTTCACGTACAATGTGCAATTGAAACAAGCGTGCGACAAGTGATTCGTAAATTTCGCGATTTGATATTTATATAACTGCCGACAATATAATTACACTTTGTGTGCACATCGTGTGGAATGAGAAGTACATGCAAAATAAAAGGTACAAAGGATGTTAAATATTGTGAAATCTATACCCGTGAAAATCACTCAAAATTGACTTAATTTTAGATTCGCTGATTACACTTGATGATAAGCATGTGTCTCCGTTAGCCGAGTTACATACAATCACTTCAATTTTCACGGTTCCCCATCTTACGCGACGAACATTCAACGACATTCAACGGGTTAAAGCAGACAGGCCCTTAATCTGTCTCCTCGGCCACGTGGCCTTAAGGATTAACACGGCGATCTTCCCTAAAAGTTTATGCAGCTTATAGCCATCCCTGCGGTGATCGCGCCGTTACCCTCACGGCAATCCACTCAAGTAATTAAAGTAATTAAAGTACTTAAAGAGCTGAAGGGGACCGGATGCTTTACGACCGATTGCAATTCGGTCCTGTTGCCCCGCCGAGATGCGTTTCAACATTAATTTCATGACCCAGACCGACTCGAATCGCTAGGAATTTCTGAGTTATGCTGCTCTCCTTTTTCATGTCCGAGATGAGACATTTTATTCCGCGGCAAAATAAGGGAGACTGGAGTTAAAAGTAACAGGGGCGTGTAATATCTATATAAAAAAAACGTTATGAACAAGATATAAAAGCGCAAAAAAGAGGTAAAAGTTTGTAATGAGCGCTATTACAAACTTCTCTTTCTTGCGCTTTTATATCTTGTTCATAACATTTTTTTTTTATATAGGTGTTATAACTTGCCCCTGTTATTTTTAACTCCGATCTACCCTAGCGTCCAAAAATTACAATTTTAAAATATTTCAAACTTTTTTATAAAACTGATTCTGAACAAACGACATTGAAAATAATCATCATACACAAAAAATAAAAATATATAATAATTATAAAATAACAAAAATTGATATACAATATGATTGTTTAAATCTTTAGCTTGTGTTTTCTAAAATTTTTAATAAATTATCCATGATAAGTACTTATATAATCAAAAATTCAACTTATTAATTATTCGAATAAAAAAACTATATTTCGATTGTTACACTCTTTTTTAAATTATAAGAAATATTTTCAAAATAATATATTAATATAAATATGTTGTGATAATTAGTCTCTATTAATTTAGATAAAAAATAAAAATAATTATCTATATTCAATTGCAACTAAGTAATTTTAAAAGTAATTTTAAAAATAAATTAATATTAAAGAACAATAAACATTTGTTTCATCTTTTTGCATCGATGTTTTACATCATCAAATAATATGCATTGTACGAAATGATTGTTTGTAGGTGCTAGAATGGTCCGGCGTGTCTCTGATCGATCGGAGCTTCGAGGAAGTGCAGCAGATAATTGAACGAACCGACGATGTGGCGGAATTGGTGGTGGAGCATACAACCGAGATGTAAGTCAATGCATGGAATAATATTACCGTGAGACAATCGAATAGATCTAACCGTAAATCGATTCTCTGTGTTCGTCTCGTGTTTCTCGGCGATTTCTATGGCGCTCTCGCAAAACAGCACCGGAGATTTGCTGGATGATCCGCAGTCCGGAAAAACACCTACAAATTTGGGCCTGCTAATGGGTGAGTACCGACAGCAAAATTTGTCAAAACAAATGGTCGAATAATACTGAGACTTCTATGGCACGATCTCCGATTATAATATCAAATTAATATCAAAATACCAATTTTATGTAAACCTATAACCCTCGATATAAAAAAAACCACATTTTATTGAAGATCGATATAAAAGTTAACGCGTATAAAATTTTATTACATAGTTTCCGTAAAATCGATTATCGCTTATCGATTTTCATGCCCCAAATACGAATTCTATAAAAAGAATTTTACATCTTACATTAATTCCGAATAAAATATTATATATCTTTTACTGATTTATAATACGATATGAACGTCGTTGTACGAATAATAAAATATAAAAATTGACTGCATTTAATTAATCAGAGGTCAATGGTGAAGATTAGTTATTTCAAAAGTGGGTCGTCGTACATAAAAGAAAACCTAAAACACCTAAAGAGGTAGCGTCAGTATAGGCTTACCTGTATATTGTTCTAGAAATAAATGCCTCCAAAGTAATACGAGTAGTGTCTTTTTATACAACAGATAAAAAAGTCCCGTGGTATATTCTAGGACGAGAATGGCCTCTGACATGGCCGCTGACATGGTTTCGTTCTGACCTCGAAAGTATCCGCAAGGCGAACAAGTATTTTCATATTTTGAATATTTATTAAATTATTTATTCGTTACATTCGTACGCGTCAAATTTCTATATAATTCTATATAAATTCAGAAGGTATGCGATTTTTTAAGAAATAATCCGTTAAAAATTGCGTCTTTACTTATGTGGAAGAAAATAATTATCAATTATTATTATCTGTCGTTATAATCCCTATGTAATTGGCCCTTCTACTACACGAGAATAAAAAATATGATTCAGACTTACAAGCTTTTAGTTAAAAATTTTAAACTCGTCACCGCATCCAAAAATATATTCTATTCATAAAAAATTGGGAAATTTCTCTAAACATTTTCTATAAGCAAAAAAATCTTACATGAAGCATATTCCTTTCTACGTATTCATCTATAAAAAAATAGACGTATGAGTTATAATCAAGAGTAAATTCCTCTATAGAAAATTTCACTATAGTAACTTAAATAGCTTCTTGAAATAAGAGGATATGCAAGATATTCGCGGCATACGCATTTGTTAAAAGAAGATTCTTATTTATTTGCTACGCGATGTATTTGTCATCACACACAAGTAGGAGATTCTTTTAGCATTAAGAGGATGCAATCTTGAATCCAGTATCTCATGATTATAAGATATTTTTAAGTGTCTTCTTAAGACCGTATATCAGAGGAAAATCCTCTAAAATCAAGAAAATATTACTAAAAAAAATAGAATATTTTTTTGGGGTGTGTGAACACGGAAAAAATGATTAAAAAATGATAAAAATGATAAAAAATGAAAAAATAATTTTTAAAAAATGATAAAAATTTAACTCTAAAAATTTAGCTAGCTACAGTTCTAAAAATAGTTTTATTTGTGGACCATCAAAATATTTATGACGCTCAAATTAGTTTGCTAGTGTCAAAACTTTTTGCAGCATTGTCATCAATGCTTAAGCGTTCCACATAATTATTTTGATGATCTAACAAAATTATTTTCAGATCTGTATCTAACTAAATTTTTTAATGCTTCAGCAAAATCATTTTTTCCGTGCAAGAATTTAATTGTCACTCAGCTCCCCAGAGAAAAAATTAAATTTTTGCCTGCAATGATAAATTCAAAATTTTTAACTTACGGTATTCGAAATGGTATTCATGAACTGATAATGTCGAGCTGTACGTTTCTTTACTCTCGCGTAGCGAGAAAGACCGATTACTGAGTCATCGTAATCACTATGGAAAAACAGTGTTGTGGAAGCAACGTTGCGTCACTGATACGATGCATTTTGATATGTTTTTACAGAAACCGAAACGGAGAAAGCGCCCTCGTCGCCGACGCGCAGGAAACTGCCAAAGACGCCGGTATAACGAGTTAATAAATTGACACCTACACACATTGACCGTTTCTCTCTTTCTCTCTTTCTCTCATTATCCTACACGATGTACACGATGCATATGCAGCAGACTCGGGGATAAGCACGCTTAGAAGCCGAGAATAAGAGCGTAAGAAAAAAGAAAGAGAAAAGCGCAGGAGAGCAGCTGAACAAAAAAAAAAAAAAAATAGCGTTCTCTTGCGTAGTCTCTTTTCTTTTGTATATAAGTATCATTCATTAGCTATACACAAACACGAATTGATTGTGCACACTTGTAAACTTGAGAGATGTGTACAGACAGGCGTGACGTGTGTGGAAGTGTGCGTGAGACCCGCGGCTTTTACAATTAGCGTCAACGTGCAAATCAGTTAAGGTTGAGTGAGCTGTGTTATGTGTTGAAATGTAAGCGAACACGATTTATAAAAAAAAGCTTCTGTAATCGATCTTAATGTCTATAGATCAATTCTGGCGACCAAAAGGCGTTCTGCAACAAGACTGATTTACGTCTCCGATATTGTTCGTTTATTTGCATGAATTTAAATTTACCGCATCTTTCTATCGATATTCTACACAAAGAAAGAATTAGCTATCTCTAATTTTCATATAACTTACTAAGATAATTTAAATTGATACCAATTCACAATTGCAAATTGAGATTTTAATTGTCCACGCATATCTCTGTTAACACAGTTTAATGCTATTAACATAAATGATTGCGATAAAAGTTTTTGATAGATACCAAATTTCATAATTTTCATAATTTTATTTTCACTGGGTTTCACACTAATCGTTTATCCCTCGACTATTTTAGTCTTTAACTCGTCGACGATACCTGAATTACTTCCTTAAATTTTATCTTTCGGTAGGAGTCTCACGGACTGGCAATCTTATCCGCTTAGTCGGCGGTCCTTAAGAAAAGCTGACAAAAGTCGAGCACTCTGACCGAGCATTATTCGCGGAAAGACCACTTGAGTCACGGAGCTCAGCCATTTTATCCCGCTAAAACACAATGCGACACAATTCTACTGCGCACTTTTCACTGATCGTACGCGAAGACTGCTACATGTAAATATTGTACGTATGCCGACGTAACGAACTATAACGTTTCTTTTCTTTCTTGCGAAGTAAAGCATGTCGTTCGCGTTGTCGCGGTCGTTTCAGATACGGTTACGAAAATTGCATCGTTGACGAAGGAAAAGTCGATAGAACAGAGATTATCAAGAATTGTGTAGGAACTTACTCTCGAGCGCGTGTTTCTGAAGAATTAGGTAATTTCAGGAGAAAGAAACTAAAGAGATAAAAATCCAATTCGATTGATCCGTAATATATAGCGCATAGCAAGATAAAGTTTTTGATCTGTAGCAAAAACTTGCTTCGAGTTTGCGTGATTTTAGAACTCCAGGCACAAGAGTGTAGTTAGAAGTTATCGTAGCTTTCTAAACTTTAGAAGGAAATGGAGATATGAGATTATCAATCGCATCTTGTACGATATTAGTCGGAGATAACTAGTAGCAAAGAAGTTATCGAAGTTTTTAAAGGGCTATCAAAGAATTTCACGACTCATAAAATATGTAACAATCTTTTTCTTACTATTTCGCGTTTATAATGTTATATCAGTTATTCTGTTTCCTATCTCTCAGCGAAGGCAATATTAGAATATTTTAGCAGCGAACAACCATCCCCAAAAAGATATTTCATTCCTGTTATCACACATTTTCACAATTTTGAAAGATCGAGATTTTAAAGATGTTCTTTTCCTCTTTTTTTTACGAAAATTGTACGAAAGAATAGTTTTGCGAGAATTTAATTATATCACACTCTGACAACAAAAGTGTCACAACTCGAAAAATATGATTTTCGAGTTATTACTATGAAAATGAGTTAGGTAGACATTAGTCTCAATCATCAAAGATAATCATTATCCTCAATCAATCAAAACTAACTCGCTTCGCCCGTGAAATAACACTTGTGTCGTTCTTAAGGTTTCCAAAGGGATCATAATACCTTTTACAAGTGACGCATTTTGAATTATGTCGTTTTTGCAAACAAAGAGAAGTCGTACAAAGAGAACATTTAAAGTTAAGACAGTTTTATTGATCAAAGTTTGAAGAAGAAATAATTTCATTTTATAACTGATCAAAGTAAGTACAAGCTGTTGGTGATATTTACTATCAAAAGCGTCACAACTCAAAAAAGGGTGATTTTTTGAAAAGCGTTTTAAAAAACAAAGACGATAAAAATGACATTTGATCATGTTTTTAAGAGTATTATTTTTTTTTGCTGATTATTTGATCAGTCAATTATTTTCTATCAAGTTGAAAAGTAGGTTTTCCCCTTTTCTGAAAACCTTATTTTTTGAGTTTTATCACTTTTGAAATCAGAGTCTGATATATATTGCTGGTCTTGTATCAATTATATAATACAGAGAATTATACAATACAGAGAATTTATCGCTAATTACTTTTGTTTTATACTCTGCCTTTTTTTATCGGCTTTATTCGTTATTATCACATGATTTAAAGCTCGAAAGCGAATACTCCGATGGATATCTTACCAGACGTGAGAATTTTAGAGAGGAGAGAGATGAACGAAATTCTTATCGCTCGCCTAGCAACCATAAAATTTCCTTCGAATCACCTATCGAATAAACTTTAAGGACAAGACTGTGTTGTAGCTAGTAAAAAAAAAGCAACGCTCGCGATTTATAGGTACAACCAGTGCCGTGAATATCCGATAATATGCTGTTCGAACGTTCCAATACCGTGACATGTATGACGTTATTGGTATGCACACTGTTTTCCAATCGATACTGACGGTCCTAGCCACTAGTTTGAATACTCGAACAGCAGGCATGAGAGAATCTCGAAAAATATGCTATACGAATGCCGCAATTATTCCATCGAATCGTATTCGTGCGTTGCATATTACGCGTCGCACAGTTCGCGTTTAAAGCTACTCAATATTCGGATAGTAACTTGCGAAATGTTTGTGTGGATTCACAGTCGACGAACGTATCGGTGAAAGTAAATATTCGCGTTATGTGATTGTCCGACATTTGTACAAAATTTAAAGAAGCGCATTTTTATAAACACGTGAATCTTGAACAAACATAGAGATACACACACATACACACACACACACACACACACACACACACACGTAATTATTACAAAGCTTTCATACAAAAAAATATAAAAAAATAAAAAGAAAGAAATATATGCTGTTTTACGTTCATTTGCGTATTTGTTTATTTATAATTTTACGCGCGTTGTAATATTTAATCGTTAAAATATAAGAATTCCGAATTGACGGCACTGGTTTCTATCGGCTGATATCGATCGTAGGACTTGTCGTCGACGCGACTCGAGAGCAACTTAAATTTATTAGTATGTTGTATATGATCCCTCTCTAGGCCATACAGCAGCACTCGTACAATCACTAGCAGAAATGCGCGTTACGGTGTACGCCGCTTCGGCGCAATCGCGGGGGTGTTCTTTCATATACGCCGGGATTTCACAAAATTGCGAAACGTGAAAATTGAGAAAAGAACTTTTGTTATTCAATAAAAAGTCACACATTTACGGAGCTAACAGACAACAAAGAAATTGTAACGAAATTGCAAATTTTCTTGTAAAAAAAAAATATTTATTATTCATGTTTATTATTCATGCCGTTATTGATTAACGTCATTGTAAATATGAATAGATGGGATCGATTTTATTATCTGTAGATACGTAAACTGCAAAATTAAAAGAAATTCAAATATCCATGTAAAGTTAGTCCTCAATTGAAAAAAAAAAAAATTAACTTTCTGTAACTCATTCGATTGCTCATCGTTTGTACATATATGTAAACTATGTACGGTCCACTTCGATAATCGAAATTTTGTTAATAAACTAAAAATGTACATGAAAATATAAACGAAAAATTGATCTATTTGGGAATGTGTAAACAAAACTCTATCGATTAAGTTAAGGATGTATATTCATTTTCCTGCAAAAATATTGGAAATGTATAAATTTTTATATTCTTCATATAAAAATGAATATTAAAATATATAAAAATGAATACTAAAATGAATACTAAAACTATATACATATGAAACAGTTGTGTGAAAACTAACATTTAACAATACAGTTTTATAGTTTATTCATTGTATTTGTTATTATTGTTTATTGTTACAATATTTCAAATTGTATCAAGAAAAAAATCTGTATTTCTTTGTATAAATACTTTGAGTATTCAAAATTTATACAAAAAAAAAAAATACAAATTTTTTCTATTGGTACAAATTTAAGTACTATAAAAAGTAATAATAAATATGAAAAGTAATAACAAATATAGAGTAGTAAGTATATAGAGTATAAAAAATATCGTCAAATGAGGTTATTCATTAGTTTTCATACAACTGTTTCATACGTATATATAGTTTTAGCATTTATTTTTATATGGAAAGTATAAATATTGACACATTTCCAATTTCAAACTTTTACAGAGAATGAGTCTAATACATTCTTAAGATTATTTCATCTAATTTGCTCATAGTTGGAAGGCTAGTAAAATTACCTCCTCCTCAAACTTGTTTTCTTAATAACTTTTTTACTAGAAAGTGCAAATGCAAAAATACAAAATGTAACGACGAGCAATCAAATGAACAACAAAAAGTAGCAGTTTAAATTTCTTTGGGGGGTTATTTGAGGGTTACTTCACACACTTATTAATTAAAATTTCTCGTTGAAACGTTATATTATAACCAATTGATGGAATCCATACTTCACATATCGTTAGCGATCAAATTCACCGTCCTGTAATATTCGACGCTGCGAATTTATTTCTTTTTTCAATTTATTTCTTTTTTTCCCCCCGAGCGTCATTAACACGCAGAACTTCGAATGCTACCGAGACCTGTCGCAAATGTTAAAATAATTTAATCTGTTAGCGTTAAAATCTCCCGGTACCCGGCCATCGCATTTAGCGCAACTGTTAATTCGATCGTTTATCGATGTATCGCCGATTCATTACGATGCGACGCGGCGTGTTATCGGTCTCCTATCCTATCGGTCTTCCCAATTAATTATCGCAATCGGACATGACTGATGAATTCGGCCGGATGTGTAATTACACCAATCAATCGCGAGCTTATGAACACCTCCGTCCGTCGGTTTCGCACATATGGGGAAAAAGCAAATGTCTACGCGACACCGCAACCGATTTCTGTCTGAAAGAGAAAAGCTTTCGTACAATCAATCGTAGAGAATCGCCGTGTGAGCAGCCCGTATGCTCATATCGCCTTCGAGGATTTTTACGAAAGTCATCCGTTTTTCGCGAAGAGTCAGCATCGATCGCGACATTAGGCATCTGGGAACACGAGTGATTGAAATTTAAGATTCGTCGTTAAATTCCCGCTCCAATACTACGGGATTTGAAATGTTTCATAATGCATATGTATATAAAAAATAAATTTAATACGACACACAATTACTGAATTTTATAAAAAATGTAATTTTTAGAAAATTTATAGCAGGATTGTTCGCTACGAATTGTTAATTCTGTACGTTTAATTAAATAGATATATTTCATTGATAAAGTATATATTAATTTAGAAAATGTACAAGATCTCTTTGACATAATTTTACTAATTGGAATTACAATTTTAATAAACAAGATAAGATTAATAATAAAAACAATAATTATATATACAACGAACACTGATTGCTGTAAATCAACGATATTTGATATAAAAATGGTATAATTATACGGACATGAAAGATAAATATATTAAGAAATATTGCTATAATTAATAATGCAATGAAATAAAAAATAAATTCTTGCAGATTCTTACAAAAAGCACTATTGATTTTTTTAAGATTTCTCTCTGTAGATACAAGTACATTATAATAATAGTTCTCTATTTTTAACGATACTATACTGATGCTCGTATTGATATAATCTCGTCTCAAAAGCTAATAACAATTGATCCAGTATGATACGTCAAAGATCAATGACCGACAAATCTCTCTTCTTTTATTGCAATCACGTATACATATTGTAAGCCTTTAGGATCACTCGTGTTTCCAGAATATAATATTATAATATTGTTTTTCTCGAGACAGCGAACGGGCGGAAGCGGAAACTCGCACGGCTCCTAGATATTAACGCGAGCTTCGAGACGTAGAAGCGATTGTAAAGCGGATCAATCACAGAATGAATTTAGCGTTTTAGCGCAGTTCTAGGTATATTGGGTGTTTTGATAAAGTACTTATCGAATTAAGAATTCTTTCTCGATCGGCGTAAATCCGCGACGCGAGTGGAAGCTATTAGGTCGAAACCTGGTTTAAACAATTTCACGGATTTCTAAAATTACGCTAAAAATCAATAGAGTATGTATATTTAGCTCCAATTTCTGATTTAACGCTTCTAATTAAACGTCGACGATTAAAAGCTTGCGACTTTTTCAAACGAGTTTTCGAAACACTTCGACAAAAGCTAGTTTTGAATACTCGTCAAGGTTTCGACTTTATTGCATCACTTGCAATAAAGGACGTGGATCCGATATATCAAGCCAATCATTGTCGATCGGCCGTGTACATATTACATGATCTACAGACTAGAACTTTGTTACCATTGTATCTCTCGCGAGGGATTTTCACAGTTGGACCAATAAAAGTCCATATATAATATAAAGCTTGTTCAAGCGCAATACTCGCACACGTCTGACACGAGACATTCATAACAGCATGACAAGTCGATTCCACGATTCTTCTCTGTGTCGCTTTTACGAACACGAAATACTCGATTCGCGATTAAATTGTACAAATGGAAAAAAGTCTGAAAATTTGGGATCTATTTCTATTCGTGCTCGCTTATATTATTTTTATTTCTTCAAAATTTTATATACATTCCAAAAGTTTGGAAACATTTTTCAAAATTGACACCTTCGACACTACTTATTCAAATATTCATAGCAATGCGTCCTTTTAACAATAATTTTTCAGATCCAATATCTTCAGTTCCAATACTAGGATATTAGACCTGAAGAATTATCGTTAAAAAAAAATACATTGTTATAGATATTTAAATAATCCCAAAAATGTCAACTTCCAAAAAGAGTTTCCAAATTTCCCCTTGACGTATATATCGAATATTTTTAAAATATATCATTTATTTTTCACATATCATTTTTAAAAGTCGATTTCCCTTTGATTTTTCAATCTTTTGGAAGTATATTAGATAAGAATGATAAATATGAGATTTTTACGTTAAAGATATTTTCCAACAAAGTCACTATATCTCAATATGACGTACAATTGCATATGCAATATACAGAAATTTCGAAATTAGCGTTTTTCGTCAGAAACGTACGTTATTCAGACGTATTCTTCGCTCGAACAAGCCGTATATTTCTATCTACAGATTTCTACCTTTATGAATGTTAAAGGATCAGATGGTATTCATGCAAATTTATCGAGCACATTTAGACGAAAATTATGTGTTTTAAATACGAATATCGAGAATAAGACTAAGATTGCTACGATATTTAGATTTAGACGCTTTCGACGGTTTAGGGCGCAGCTTTCCGAATCACGCATCCTTTCTTTTCATTCCGAGCTTGTAGAAAAAAAAAAAGAAAAAGCAGACGTTGTGCTACGCGTGCGTTTGTCGCTAGTGTATTTGTCGAAATAGTCAGGAAATAATTACGGGAGCGTGCGTGCAACGCCGAGATCGATGAACTTTGTTGATTACTCGGAGAAATCGTAAAAAAATTCGTGGGTTTAAAAAATTAAAATTATTCGTCGCGTTTAAATTCGATTTCTTACAACAGGAACATTTTATTTGAAGATGGTCCAATGATCGAAACGTCTATGCATGGAAAACACGGTTTTGATGAAATATCTAAAAAAATTTAGCTAAATACTAATATGAAAATAATTCTGTTTAGACCATCAAAATAATTATGTAGGACGTTCAAACTGATTGCTAGAATGTTAACTTTCTGCAGCAATGTCATCAATGCTTAAATGTCCTATACAATTATTTTCAGGTCAATTCTAACAAAATTATTTTCAGATCTATATTTAACTAAATTTTTGGATACTTTATACAGTACTGAAACTACCGTTCTTTCTGTGTATGATTTCCTAATAAATAAATGCTTTTATACACACCTGCGTTGGCACTTTCATGTTCTTTGATTTATATTCGACAGAGCCTAACTTATTCATATATTGTTTGTCATTTGCATCAGCTGCAGAGAGACACGAAGCCGAAGAGAATATTTTATTTCTCTTCACTCGAAAAAATGTTTCTGATCCAGCTAGAATTCTAAGTATTACAGTAAAAATGTATCGCTATTTTTTTTATATTTCGTAAAATTTTATAGCAACAATATTCCAGCAATATATACAGAAAAATTTAAATTTTATGATTAAATACGAACAAGAGATATAATTCGATTATTATCTGATTGGATGTCACAAGGAGACCTTCTCGCTACATTTGACAAATAGTTCAGATATAAATTCTTTCTCTGTCATCTACATCGATTAATAAAATACGAGATATATGTTATAAAACATGTACGGGATCGCAACGCTCGCGAGTTATTTATCCATTTCAGCTTTTCGCATCTAGATAATTTTCGCTGCGACGGCAAGCTCATTTTTTTCAGTGTTGCGTCACGGAGCGAACCGTTTTCGCACAGACGCAATCCTGCAACAAATTGTACGCGAATATTTTGCATTTACCTCAATATCGTGCATCTCGACGTGCATCTTCCTCGGTGCTTCTCGATGTTGCTCGATGCTCCTCGGTACTTGTCAAGATTTTTCGATGCTCCTCGATGTTCCTCGGTGCTCTTCGACGTTCCTTGGCGCTCCTCAATGTTTCTCGACGCGCTCGATCGAGACTTACGCGGATTTGTGAAAAGGAAGTCTTCAAACGGACGATTTGACGGAACCGACGGAAGCAATCACGGAAAAGACACTCGCGCTCAGATTATCGATAACACGTCAAACAATCGTCCGTCGATTTACTCGACACTTCCGAACAATGCGAAACTTGCATAAAGTATCGCAGAATAATACTCTTCTAACGGATTTCTAAGCGGAAAAACTGCTACACAGCAGTAGTAAAAATTGAGATAAAATTTGCTATCACATCTCGCGATTAACCTCTAAATAGTCCCTCGACGCTCCTTTCTTCTTCGACTCAGGGTGGCGAGGTGTCACGCGTTCTTGCAACGTTTAAAAATTAGGCTTCTAGGAAGCTCGATCGTACAGTGCTCCGTTCGATGCTCCTCAGGATGCTCCGGATAGCCGAACGGACAGGCATTCGGGAGAAGTTCGTATCGAAAACGTCTGTATCCCGAGGCGATCGCGAGCGAACGGATTCGGCTCGTTGTTTACTCGCCGTGTGCTCGGTTGTGAAAATTCCGAGAAATGACGCGCCGCGGATACCGCGAAAAACGTGACGTACGTAAACATGGCGGGACGAGGGCAGCGCAACGACGCGCGCGATTGTTGGTAGGCGAGCGAGATTCGTCTCGATTGATCCCTCGACGGACGACGCTCAGATTCTTCTCGACGCCGAACAGAGACGCCTTCGAAGCGCTCGACGGACGAGCGAACGCCGGTGACGTACGCGGAAACATTCGCGTTGAAAAGCGAATTCTTCCGACGGGCGCCGCGCCGGCCGGCCGAAGCGCGAAACGAAGCGCGTACATCCGGCCACCCGAGAGATACGCGCTCGATACGCGGTCGCACGACTCGACGGATCGCGTCGAGCGATCATCCGCCAACAGATTCGACACTCCCGACACTCGTCCGCACGCGAAATCGGCCCGGATCCGACGAGAAGATACGCGGGAACGCGCACCGATCGCGACTCGTCCACTCGCCGGCGACGCGCGAAGTGATCTACCGAATTTGATCACGTGATCGTCGTTTCAACTTGGCGCGGCGCGCGGGAAAACGGAAAGCGCGGACGGCTTGTTTTTTGGGACGGTTTTGTTTTTGAAGGAGATTGTCGATGACATCGAAACGATTAGATTATAATGAAAGATCGAATCTGGTGATAATGCGAAAACACGCGTCGAAATAATATGAAAATCAATATCCAATAATCGTTCTACTTGATGCGTTCGCACGAAAATGACGAACACGGATAGTCACGAACTGACTACGTTACTCAATACATTTTGGAGGAAGCGTAGCACTCTTGGTTTTTCTCGTATATGTGTGAATTTTAAAAATATCTTCAGAAATTGCTTTCGAAAATCGCATCTACTCTCTAAATCAAAATCAGTGATATCTCACTGATTTCAGTGCTATATTTATAACTATATCGATCAGTGAAATATGCACTGTCTTTCAGAAATAATGCACTGATTTTGATCAGCGAAACTACCTCCCTCTTAATCAAAAACGCTGAAAAACAGTAAATACTCACTAATGATCACAGTTATAAGTATAGCACTGCAAATCAGTGAATAATACACTGATTTCGATTTAGAGAGTAAGTTTTTCCTATACGAAGAAATTTCATTCGTTATCAGCGATTTCTTTGATATAATTAATGGAAAAATGACAAATTTCATGCAGATAAAATGATTGAGTTGAAAAATGAGTTTCACTGTGTCACTCAATACGTTTTAGGATAGAATAATACTCTTGTTATTTTTCGTATGCGTGAATTCTAAAAATGTCTTCGAAAGTTGCATCAAATTCTCTCTCTTTTCCGCTCTTTCTCTTTCTTTCTAACATTTATTTTATTTATTTTACATATAATCTTCACTACGTATATTTATAAAGTACAAAAAATCAGAAGAAATTTATACAGAATAGTAGAACACTGTGTAAAATATCCGAGTAAAGATTTCCGAAATCAACAGAGTTCATTGATAATCGGAACGATTTGACGAGAGTGCGTTTTTATCGTTACATAAGAAACACAAATCCACGTGTCGTACACCGAAAGTTCTCTCCCTGTTTGCGCGCTGTGTGTCTTATCGACGATGAAATTCGCGAGAGGAGCAGGACGAATATACAGACGGTGCCTCTAACATATGTATCGTTACTTTTGACAGTTCTTAGAGCTCGCGCGTGTAAAAGCCGATCTTCGTCTCCGATTACAGCGTCGATTCTAAACGCCTTTAGCGAATAATGACGTGAGTCAGAAACTTTGTTAACGTAGGGAAATAAAATCTTACCGAGGCAGAATATAGAGAAACTTCTGCAATCTGTTGTTCATTAAGCGATGTAATAAGATTAGTATACGATGTCTCTATGTGAAAAATATAATATAGATAATCGTATAAATTTTATAACTATTAATAACGTTTAGCATTCGTAGGACTAATAAGTACGGGACTTATCGACTTTTCAGCGCGAGCTCTACGATTACAACATTCATCGATTTTATACATCGTACACTTTGTAAATGGACTCGAAGTTTATGAAGTTAATGAGGTCGTGTCCTTTCTAGAAAACATATTTACGTATTTAAAATGTATTTATTAAATGTTTTTAATTTACATTTTTTAATGAAGCGGGATAAGTTGAGAATTAATGGAGTTCACTCACAACTTGAAAATTACTGTAGAAGTACCGTGCTATCTTTGAGCCCTTTACAAAGTCCCTTATTTAAAACGATAAAATTGTGGATGATACTGACGTTCGCGCATCCTCCGGGATCCTCTAATGACGTACACGATGGCGCGCAAGAGGAAAGGAAAAGAAAAGAAAAGAAAGACGCGAGCGTGCCCGTCGGTTTCGTGAGAGAGAACGAATGTCACGCTTTTCACTTTTCGCTTCACGTCAGAGTGAGGCGAGACGTGCTGTTACAATAAAACGCGCAACGTGCAACGAGAACAAGATTCGAGAAAAACGCGCAGCGCAAAAAAAACGAATGTGTCAGTTGGGGCGAGTTGTGTCGTTGCTGTTCTCCTTTCTTTGCTTCATTGCTGATCTCGCGCGGAATAAAATCGCCTGGAAGCGATCCGTCGCGAAGCACTCGAACGTCGAATTTCTCGCTTTGACTCCGTACTTATCGACCTAGCGACTTTTACTTTCGACAGCATGAAAGGAATGGAATAGTGTCGAGCGAGATTTATTCTTGTCGTGTATTTCAGAATTTTAAACGTTTTTGTACACTTGTTAGAACGATTTTGTTCTCATTCAGTTGAATACTTCGCGGTCGACTTGTTCAGAGGTTGAGTACTTTCGAGTTCGAAGCATTTGTCGAATGCATATACGCGGATATTATTAAATGTATCGCTTATTTATTTTGTATTTGCTATTTTGCTTTGTTACGATTTTCGAAATAAATTAAAATAAACGCTCGATAAAGAAAGAGAGCTATTTGCAAATGATGAAAGCCGCATGTGCAATGATATTTTACTTTATGAAAAGTTACGTTACGTTTCTCTCTAAAAATTACTAATAAATACGTATACACACATACGTGTGCGATACGCTCTTTAATTTCTCCCGACAAAGCTGGACACTGTTCCAGATTCTCTCGGTATAATTTAAAGGCTGGATTCGCGACGAGGCTCTCCTCGTTCTCGAAAGAGCGGTCTCAAAGCGGAAAGGAGAAATGGCGGAAAAGCTAAAGGAAATTCTCGCGGAGAAGCTCGACTATGCATACACGGAGGCTGTGGCACTCGATCTTTCTTTACGTAATTTTCCCTGCCGAGAGAAAGATCATATATATGTATAAATGTATATCCATCTTCGTCCCGCTGTCTCACTCTCTGTTTCTTTCTCCTTGTCACATTTTTGCACAGCTCCTCCGTTTCTCTTCTATCTCGTCCCCCTCTATTCTCACACTTTCTTTCTTCCTCTCCCTCTTTCTCTTTGTCTTTATTCTTCTCGCTCATCCCGATGTACGATGGACTTACACGAGATTCCTCTCTGGATCTCTGTACATTCTGCTCCGTCTCTTTGCTCTACGTTACTTTAAGTAAATCCGTTACTTCCACTCATACGAATGTACATACTCGATGTCATCTACGTTTCTTTATATTATACATATATATATACATGCATATATGCAATTGTGTGTCTCCCTGTATATACCCGCTGACAAAAGCTGACCGCACCGTGTAAAGACATAAAGACAGATCTATAATGATCAGAAACAAAAAAAAAAAAAGCAATAGATCCGCTGAGACGAAAGAGAAATGAAAAAGACGAAATGTAAGTTGTCCATTGTTGAGCAAGTTTAGCATATTGGCCCTCCACGCTACTCTCTCCCAACTGGCACGAATTCTAGTTGTACGCTAGCGTTTTTTCCCTCCTTGGCGACTCGTTTCTCACCTTTCTTCTCTATTTCTTTCTCTCTCCTAGTTCTCTCCGTACGTCTGTGGCTGCCTCGTTGTTTAGCTGAGCGATACTTCAATTCATAGATCGTGTACCAATTTCTCACTTTTGCTCCATGTACATTCACATACACATACACACACACACACATGTATGGCTCTCTATCTCTCTTTCTTCTCTCTCTCTTTCCCCTATCTGTCCGCTATCCTTAATTTTGGTTGCGAGCGCAGACACACGAACACCAAACTCGTCCTGAGTGATGCACAAATGCCAAACGTCCGAGCGCATTGTCATCTTTGCGAGAGATATCACTTGTGGCGCGCTCGCAATTGTGATGCTGCGGCTAGCAATCGACGGTGCAGTGTTATCGACAATTCAATGTGCGACGCGCTTGGCGAGCACGCGATAAATATATATAAATGAGAATTCAATGGCTCCGTTCGATTTTTTTTATCTTCTCGGAGCTTGAATGCGAGCGTTTTTATCCAATGTTCGACCGGGCCGTACGACGCGACGAAGCCGATAATCTTTAACGGACGAACAAGCGCACGGATCGTTCAGATGGAAACGCGGGCGTTTGGTTGTTGTCACATTCACGCTTTTCCCTGGTATATAGGGGACACAGGTATGTGCAGGAGGTATGTGCAAAAAAACGCAGATTTAATGGACTTCCATCGAGGATGATGGAACGAATTTTTCCAGGGAAGGGAGACGGTGTTGCGAAACGTATCACAATACTGGCCGATTGTTAAAAATTGTTATACTGGGGAAATGCGCGCTTTGAAAACAACCATAGATTGACATTGTACATTAACGCTTGTCGCAACGGCTCTTCTTCGGCTTCAAAAGAATTTATGCACGTGTAATTGTAGAACGAAATATATCGAACGGTATATTCGATAGTATATTTCGATGCACAGAGAAACGCTTGATAAATGTTAAAGACAGAATGTCATGAATAATGAATGATATTAGTAATAATCGATCGTTTAATTGTTTGAATGTATATTATTTAAAGAACGCTCTATAAACAATTCGTAACTCGCGCAAACGTCAAAAATTAATTTTCTAAAAGGATAACGTATATTAAATATTTGATGTATAATTTTTATTAATTTCAATGATGATTACTAAGCGGCGAAGCTTGTATAAGCTGTGACAATTCTGTTTTAATACATAAACCTATTATATGAAAAGATAATGGGGAGAGATAGCAAAGTTGGGGGTTAAATTATTTTCGCCGTGATTTCTTCCCAGAATCTCATCATCATCTTCATTAAAATTCATTTTTCACTTTCTACTTTAAATCAGGATAAAAAGATTCTCTCATCCTCATCCGCGCTTTTATCCACGATAACTTTTCTATTCCCATTACCGAGACCGCACCTGTTAACAGAAATTATTCGTAAAAATAATCTCCAAGCATAATCCCGGTCGTGATCATTAATTATCTTTTTGTTGTATTTTTTTTTAAATATATGTGGTCAAAAAAATATAATAATTACACACACTCAATATTTATGTATAATAAATATTTTGTATAAATATTATTAATTTTTAATTTAACTTTGTTCGTTAATTTTTAACTTTGTTCGTTTTATTTGGCTGTAACTTTTTACATAATTTTTAAAATTTTAGTTCTAATTTTGCTAGATAATGTAAAAGTTAATATTATATCTTTTTTAGACTAATTCTCGTAAATATTATTTTATCTAAAAATTTACTACATCATAAAATATAGCTTTGAAATTAACATATCATTCAAAAACTAGTCGTAAAATTACCACACTGCAAATTTCAGTTCTGAAATTAGGGTATTCGCATAATTTACATTACAAATTCATATCATATTCTCGAAAACTAATGTTTCAATAATATAAGAGCTGTAATATAATATATCATGGTTTCTCAATTTGAATAGAACAGCAATATAATCAATTTACGGAAGTTTCTTTAAGAGAATAATGCATACGGTAAATTTGTTTCAAATGTTAAATGTTAAATATTAAATCACAGAAAGTAAATTACACAATAAACATATTTTTTTAATACGCATTGTAGAATAACTTATTGCAGCCGAAGAAGCGCATCGTGACGATATACACTTGTTTGCTTGCGTAGAAAGAAACCTTTTGAATAAATACATAAAATATGTAGTAAACAGTTTACAGTTCGGGAAAACCGTACGTGAAAAAAGAAAGAGTGATAGACGATTTATGTTTTTTCGTAATACTAAAAAGCTTGGACACGCGGAAAGGCATGTGAAGCTGGAATGCAGAGAAGATGTGTGAAGCGATGTCATGGAAAGTGAAAACAAGGAAAGAAGAAGAAGATCGAGGAAAATGTATAAATCGTCAGTCGCGACGAAAAGAGATTAATGAAAATTAATAGGCTTGCCTTTAAACGAACGTTTTTCTTGACTGTATTTTCTTGACTCGCACGTACAGAGTTATAATCCAATGATGTCTTCTTAATGCTATTCCATAAATATTAAATAATAATTTGTTTTAATAAATAAAAATTATACTGTTTTACTATTAGCTCTTTCAGACATAACTTATTGTTACTCATTAATATATAAAGTATTAAAAATTTATTTAATTAATTATTTTAATTAATTAATATTATTAAATAATCAAAATATTATTTAATTAATATTTTAAAATTAGAAATTTATATAATATCTAATCTTGAAATAATATTAATGATGTAACAATTATATATCATATTAATAAACATAATTAGTTTCATATTAATTGATATATACCTTTTTATGTCTCTCTCTGTAATAAACCCAAATTTTGATGAAATTCGGAATCAAATATCCGGTATCAAAAAATAATCCGAAAATTCACGAATTTAAAGAGTGAAAGATTCATGAATCTAAAAATTTTTTTAGATTTTTTTTATAAAGTCTTTTTATAAAAATCTAAAAATTATAAATCTATGTGTCTTTGAAGACGTCTAAGTTTTAAAAATGTGAGTTGTCATGATTTTTTAAATATCTTTTAAAATTTCTAACTTTTCTCTGTTAATTTTTCGGATATGAGGATTTTCGTGATTTTACAAAATCTTTCGTATAATTCTGTGATATAAAAATTATAATTGTATTAAAATTTATTGTATAAAAATCTATCCATGTGGTAAAAAATAAAAAAATTATATATATTTATTGTTTATAATATTAAATTTTGATTTCAATTTAATGATTTGAAACATTGATCTTATATAATGAGAATTAATTAGAAAAAATTATTGGCCCGAATGGCTAATTTGAAAGAGTTAAGAGAAAAGTAAAAATTAAGTAAAAGCGAAGTAGATCAATACTTTTCTAGGATTACACCCCTGCACCTACACGATTACACACCCACAGTTACTATATGTATGGTCTGCAACATGGAATGGGTCTTGACACGAATAAAATTAAACCTCGAGGACTGCTCTTAGTTTGCTTACATTCTTCTTCTTCGTTTTATCTTCTCAACAAAACTCCACCGCGAAACCGCTTCTGCATGCAAAATTAACTCTGCTTCGGTCTCCTCAATAACCACGAGTGCAGCACGAAAGTTCCGTTAAAAAATCCTTCAATGTATTCTGGGCGGAGAGTTTAAATATCTTTAATTAGATACTTTTTTTCCCAATATTATCGATATTATTACTATAAATTAATTAGTGAACTTTTTAATTTTAATATTTATTAAATATTGTAAAAATTGCTTTCAATAATTCTCCGCTGTTAACATTTTATTATTATTTTATTATATTTGCTTTATTTGGAAAATTATATTTAAATTGTAAAAAACAAGGAACGTTCGTCATCACCCGCAGGTTCAGAAACCTTGAACCTTTCGGGTTAAGATGCATTAGAAATATTAGGATTGGTTTCCTATCTTTTAGGAACAAATAGCAAAGGAGAGGCAGGTGACCGGTCGGGTACAGATCCAGGTTTCGTACGAGGCGGAACGCAAAGAATTGGTCGTTTCGGTTTTTATGGCCGACGACTTATGTGCGCGAGAAGACACCGGATTCGGCACCTTGCCGGAGGCTTTCGCTAAGCTTATCCTTGCTCCGCTATCGTAAGTCCATGGACATCAAATAAATTCTTGGATTGAATGTCTCCGACACGTTGATCTTCCGCGAAATCGATTCTTGACCGTGTAAAACTTACAAAAATACGAAGCAAAGTAAAAATCGTAAATTTGATATTACTGATAATACTGAAAAATATTATATAAAATTAAGACACAATTAACATTTAAGAATAGTTCCACGTAAGCGCGTTTGTTTAATGTGTTTAATGTTTTTCCAAAAACTTCACTAGATTGATTTTTTCTTAATTTATCTTTTGTTTACTTTATGCTGCGACGCTTAAAATAAAAGATTGATTAATCACTTGCGACCTTCACAGCGGCGATGCAACCCCGCTGAAAACTATCGTAGCTGAGCCGACCCAGAAACCTATCTGGAACGCTACATTATTCTTTACTGGAGTTGATGGCGAGAGCCTGATGGAACGTGCGATCGAGGTGACTCTCTGGGATTACTGTCCCGATGGCGATAATGTGTTCCTTGGTGAATGCACTGTCGATGTTCAGCGAGCGCTTGAAAATGATAGAGCGGTTTGGTAAGTGCATATTTCAAAGGATGAAGACTGAAGATCTTGTTACGTTGAATGACTACAATGATCATAATTTATAAAAAAAAAAGTACGTAGTTTGAGTATAGTCATAGCAAAACAATCTACAGGTTATCAGCTAATTCTATAATTGCTATAATATTTAAAAATTGTTATAAATTAAATTAAATAAATATTTTAAGAAGAATATTTTAATTATATTAATTATCAGAGTTGCAATATAAATGTATCAAATATTAATGTAGAAAATTTCTACTTTTCACAAATAATAAAGTTGCGAATTGTACACGGAAAGAATGATTTTGCTGAAGAATTTAAAATTTTGTTGGATACAGATCTGAAAATAATTTTGTTAAACCATCAAAATGATTTTGTTGGAGCCTTAAAAGTAATGAGTAATGCTGCAAAAAATGTTGGTATTCTAGCAACTGGTTCGAGCGCTCTACATAATTATCTTAATAGCTTAACAAAATTACTTTTCTGATCTGTATCCAGCTAAAATTTTAGATCTTTCAACAAAACCGTTCTTTCCGTGTATAATCAAATTAATGATTAACAACAATTGCAAAAAAATGAGGCTTTGTTAACATTCATGTCGTAAAGTATCGTGATCTATAAAACGTCAGGTATCGATTGGAGGATCCACGCGGACTTCGAACGGGCAAATCGCCGTATTGCTCGCCCCGCGGTTCGCTATCGATGGAGGTCGCCCAGAGACTATTCAGAAAAGAGCTGCGGGATCGTAGCTACAGCGATGATACGCAGAGCGATAGCGGTAGTCCGGAATTCTGCTTCCTGCATCCGGACCATGCCTGGCACGCCAATTCCAGACGCGGTTCCAGTCAGTCCGAGCAACTCGAGGTTGAGCCTTACGAGCTCAACCGAGATTACAGCAGATCCTTGCCGGGTAGCCGCAGGAGCAGCTTCCAAAGTCAGGGCGGCACCGATAGCAAACGTGAGTGTCACGGAAAGATTCGGTCAATTTCTCTTTCGGAGAAATTGCTAGCGGGAATGCAACGACGCGTCAGTAAGAGGATCTTCTTCAAGTAATTTCCATTAGTCTCTTGGCCGAGAGAAATTAATACGAAGCTTAATTGCGAGAATGTTTAATAGTCTAGTAGTCCCGGAAGAGTAGAATTTTAATTGCGAAGAAATGATATTTTGAATTAAATTCATTTCAAATCCTTTTATTTATTAGAGGAAATTTTAAAAAAATTTAATTTTTAATTCTACTCTTAATAATTCTCTTAATATTTTAATTAATTATTATGCAATTATTACGCAAAGCTAATTGTAAGAGATATAATAAATAAAAAAAAGATATTGCATAAATTCTTTTTATTAAGTATGTAAAATTTAAATTTAGAACTCGTCAGAAAGAGAGAGAGACATCTGTTAGTAAAATTACCGTGATATTAGATAAATTACCGTGATAGTGTTTATCTTTAAGTTGGTTATAAACAATTTCGAAAGCATTTGCCAAATGACGCATTCGGTGACACAAAGAAAAAGAAAATTTTAGAATGTTAGAACTTCAGAAATCTACTTTCTGAAAGATTTTCTTGTCAAAATTTTTAATATCGTTCGGATACTCGACCCAATAAACCGTGTTCCGCTTTCTGTTGTAAGCTGGCCATCATCCTCAAGTAAACTCATCCCCTTCTTCCCCTTTTCAAAGATGATAACGACAGAGTGGAACTATCCGATGCTATTGTTGGGTAGCTTCGAGTGCTGTTTGGCACGCTTAAGTAACAGCTTCCTCGATTATCGCTATTCGATTACGTCACTTCAGCTGTATAGACGTTGTAAACAACAGAAATCTATGCACCGCGAAGTAAAAGATAGCAGGCATCAAAAAAGCATTAAAGTACAAAAGGACATCATAGAGAATAACATTCTTCTTTTTTATAAAAAATCACAAATAAATGAAATCACATATAATAATTTTCTATCACAATTCTCTATTTAAGGATGTATGTATTACATCTCAAATAATTATCAAAAATAAAAAAAATTTTGTAGATTGTTCTATTATTACGTTTGAGTATTTGTGTAAAATTTAAGCACAATTTTCTTATTGAAAAGTTCTTATTTAAAAGTTGTATATTTGTTTTGTTTGCATTGATTCCTATGTAAAATCGTGTTTTGTTTGAGTACTTATTTGAGTACTCATTTGCATATTTAATGAAGAAGTAACATTACGAATTAAATCAAATTTTTTACTACATGTACTACATGTACTGAGACTCTACTAAATGTTCGTGCAAATATTCATTTGGATCTACTTATTCATTTAAAAGTTACCTAAAACTGCAGCATGATCATTTCGCTGCATTATAAACCAAATTATTGGTTATTTTGTTTTTTGCAGTTTTAAGGCGTATTTTAAAATTTTTTGTCATTTTTTGTCATTTTTTGTCATTTAAATTTTGATAACTTTTAGCTGGTATTGTATAGCTAAAACTAATAATTACATTGACAGATACAAACTTTCAGAGTTAAATATCCATGTTAAAGTTAAATTTTCGCGAAGCATGGATAAAAGCATGAATATCATCAATATCATTAACATATGATTTTAATATTTGTAATTAATTGCTCCTACTTAAATATTCCCAGGTGGAAGCATGGGCGAAGCTGATATGCCTGCTATAGTGTACTACAATCGCGATCGGCGGCGAAGCTCGTTCACCAGACCGATGAGAGATCCCGAGGAGATCTTGGAGGGTTTGCGAGCGTTGAAGGCGACCAAGGGCGAGTTGAGCAGAACCATGAGCCTGGCTAGTGACAAGAGACGCGGCAGTCGTGAGTATAAATGTTTTCTTTGCTTCTTTTGGCCATCATTTCGCTCGTTCGTTCGTCCGTCGTCCGTTTGTTTGCCTTTGTACCTTTCCATTCGTCACACCTCCACAACCATTTTTACTGCATTTTGTGATACACTTTTTCTCTTTTTCTGTCTCTCTATTTTGTCACCGTTATTGTTGTTCAACGTCTCGTTGGTAACCATCACCGTCACCATTACCGTCTGGTTTGATTACGAGACTCATTAATAAATGTCATATCATAATCGTGCATCCAGATGTACGTAAGTGTGCGAGTGTGTGTGTGTGTAATACATACATTGTGTCTGGGTGTTCGTGCATCGTTTCACATGTGGTTGTCCGACCATATTCGTTACGTGTGTGCGTCACACAAGTTACCTGCCTGTCTCATATCATATTCTTTCTCTCTATTAATGTTTTTCTCCCTATTTTTTATGTTTGACTTTTAGAAAACAATTTTTGTGTAAAAAATGAAATTTCAAATTACTCATCGTTCTATAATTTCTAAAAAATATTCTTGTTTTCACTTTAAAATAAGAGATAAAGAATTTAGAAATTTTTGTTAAATAATAGAAGAATTTGATTAAAGATTAATCAAATATATTTTTCATATTTTTTTGTATTCTTTATTAAGAAAAGATTTTATTTAAATATAAATCTATATAATTACGTAATACAATAACACATTCTTGATAAAATGTAAATCTTTGAAGTAAAAACTCTTTATTAGAATTCTGAAAAACATTTCTTATTTTTTACTCTTGCATATATATATTTGTTATATGAAAAATAAAAAAGCGAGACATTTGTAATAATTTGTAATAAAAATTATTTCTTTGACGTAATAATGTCTGTGTTAAAAAAGATGTTTTTCAAATTCCTCCATTTTTTTAATTGTAAAATTTTTTTATAATTGTAAAAAATCAATCAATAATCTGCAGTTTTTATTAAATTTTATTTTGTAATCACATTCCCAATCATATTTAGCATAGTCCTCATGTTATATGTTTAGCTACATATCGTATAATCCTTTTGTAGAATTAGAAATTTTTTTTCTAATTTTTCAACATTTTTATATTCGGATGTCGATGCAATTATTATTTATTTGTCTCGCACTATCACGTCCTGTCGATCCCGCGCGGTTTGACCGAGCGAACGATCTTGATATGCAAAGAAATTTCTCACTCGTTTGTCAAAAGCCATGTTTTTGTCCCAGTTTATGGAATCTAAATCGGACGGATCAAAGCGGGAATAGCCCGACCTGGAAAGGATTTTAACAAGATTTCGAGATACGATTGATTTTTATTATAGATTTTCGTGTCTAATGTCGACCATGACGATGACCGCCTTCGACAATCGCCTATTGTTTCATTCTCAATTACAATATATCTCGTCGCTTATCTCATCGTTCATACGCTCGATGTTTGATTCAGCGTTCACTTCGTTTCTTACTTCGTTTAGACCGCAAATCTCCAAACGAGCATTCGCAAAAAATTGTCACACAGGTTCGTCGAGCTGCGCGGAACCGATTTGTCGGTGTCGGGATGGAATCGAGCCAGAATCAAAAGTAGAAAGCGTCTCGATCACCATCATGGGTCCATCGTGGAGCTTAAACAAATCCATCGACATTTCGCTTGGTCTGCGAAATTTCAAGCTTCGCTCGTCAATCATTCTCCGCTTTTCCGTCTCGAGGAGTCATCGTCCCGGTCGACGGAAATGCTCGAACTGGTTTTTGCTCGATGTGGTTTTACTGAGCATAAACCACCACGTTCATTCCGCCTCTGTGTCTCTGCTTGCGTTCCATAAAGAGGTCGATGTTCTCCACCAAAATCAGCAAAAGATAACGCGATCTGTGCTCTTTGCTCATCTGTATTTGCGATCGCTGTTGCGCGCCGCTGTTGCCTGTTGCTGATTGCTCGTATCGTCTCACAGCCTGACAGTAACTCGAATCCCTGCTCCCATTGCGCTTCAGGCTTTTACGAAGTGAGAAACAGCATCATCGCCGCCGCCGCCGCCATTGCCGCTGTCGCCAATATGACCACAATAGCGGAAAACATAATTCGCTGTTGTGCTTCTGTGCCGTTGCACGCACGTGTGTGACTTTACGCGCCCGCGACTTTCCGCTCTCTGTTGCTCTCTTTCTTTCTATCTTTGTCTGTTCTTATGCTGCCTCTCATCCACTCCTCCGAGTGTTGTTTGCGCATTGATACCGAGCGTGCTATAAGCGATGCGTTGCTGATTGTTAATCAGCAAGATTATCGTTTCTTCGTCTTTCAGGCTTAATGATCGCTTTAGCTGGCAGTTTCTAACATATGTTGAACGAAATTAATTGCAATGATAATATGTTAAGTCACGAAAATCTTTCGTATAGTTTTCAAAAAATTGATGATCGAAGCAATTAATATTTATAATGGTAGTATTATAATTGCCACTTTTTGTATATTAACATATTGAATGTGATCCAATTTCCATAATCTTTACAATATTATGCTGTACATTGGCAGTACATTCAATTCCGCTAAAGTACATATTACTTTTTTAAATATTTGAAAAGAATGTTTATTACAATAATGGCATATGCTAACAGAAATTACAAAGTCAAAGTAACATTTTTCCGCGATGTAGAATCAACTTTATTAACTAGTTCGATATGGAATTTTTATCTACTGACAACTAATGAAGATAGCAGACTTGCGTTACAAGTGGGCTTTGAATTATGCATGAAAAAGATGATATTTTTGGAGCACGTATGAAAATAATGAATTCAACGCGACAGATCAAAGTGTTCCTCATAATTATCCCTGCCTACTCAGTCTCCTCGCTTTCGCTCAAAACGTCCGAACTATGCGGCATTCATCTCGTTAACACTAAGTCGCTGCGTCGAATATTCGAAGCGATCATTAAGCGTGATCCAACATCACCAAAAGAATTGCAACCATCTAATCAGTTTCTCGCCTTTCAACTTCCTGTTGACATCTGTGTGCATCTTCGTTACGTCCCCGTCTACGTAAGTGCACGGCCTCGAGCGCAGCGTGCACTTTGAACTTGACGCCTCATTGTATTGTTGATTATCTTGATATCCTTTCTCGGTCGGCACCGTCCGCCAATGCCAAAACTCTGAACGCTCTTCGTACTCGACTCGAATCGCGAAACACTCGGTTCGCTCGGTTGAAACGCCATCGGCCATCGTTACGACCCCGATTATCGACGACAAATCGTGGGCCACGCACGCACGACCAACCAACCAACCAATCAACCAACCAACCAACCAATCAACCAATCAACCAATCAATCAACCAATCAACCAACCAACCAATCGACCACCATCGACCACCAACAACGACAACAGAGTGCGTAGTCCCAACAGTTACTGTGTGGCAGTGCGAGCCTGTGTCTCCGAGGACCGGTAACTCGGCCTCCTTCCCATTGCCGCACTCCATACCACCTCGATAAATAATCGCAAGGCACTGTCAATCAACGTTACGGGCTTCCGGTAAGACACACTCTTTCTCTATCGCTCACTGTCTACCGCTCTTTTTTCCTTTATCACTTTCTGTCTATCTGTACTTTGAGCAGAATTTCGCTTCCAATTTTTGTCCCTTTAGTTCACCCTCTTCGAACGGTATCGTAGTATTTGTTCTGCAATGAAGAGAGAATAAGAACGGAGTAGCTTTGTTGATGTAATATCAAACAAAATTGTTGATATGAGAATATCCATTAGAACACTCGAAACAGATGAAAGCAGAAACAGATCAAAAGTAGAAACAAACCAAAAATAGAAATAAAATTTCCGATTTGAAAACTCCTAAGTCTGATTAATTTTTCGAATTATATCTTCAAATTTGGCGAATATTTTATTTTTTTGTCACAATATTTTAGTATCAAATATCAATTTTAGTATAAAAAGAATAAACAATGACGAAACATTAATTCCATTTGTGATATCGTGTTTTATTCGAAGGTATAATAAATATTTTATTTTATTTTATAGTGTTTTACTCTTTTCATAACTTAAATACAAATGACAATACATGTGTTTATACGCTCACATGTACTAAATTTTTTTTCTCTACAATCTTCTTATTTTCTCCCATTGTTTTATTCTCTTCTGCTTTGTAGTTCTTACTAATCAAAGAGGTAGACAAGATACTTCACGGAATTTGATAGAAGTACATATCATTATATTATTGCTAGAGAATATCGTTCTAACGTCTCTCGCGTTTTGCTTCTTTATTTTTGCACTTTATTTTTCTCTCTCCCTTTGCGCGCACGTGCCATTAATTTGTCTTTCCCCCGATACACGTCACATTGTATTTTTCAAAGATGTCATTTATCATACGACAAGGAAAGGCTAACGTGTTAGTAAACTTCACCTGCGGGATATTTTCTTTTTGCACGTGTCTTTCGTGATCCCATTAGGATAATTTTTTACAACGAGATTAATTATACTTCTGTTAATTTTGCAATTTCTCGGGTATATCATTAATTTCCTGCTTGCGTTAACTATACTCCATTTCATTTTCTGCTCTTATTTATTAGTCTAGTTAATTATTCTAAACGACAAGTGCGTTAATTCCTTCTAATTAACTTTATCCCTTTTTTTCTCTTTTCTCAAACTTATATCTTTTGTAAATTTGATCGACTACTTAAAAATAATATATGTAATATTTTCCTTGAAATTTATTTTATTATTTTATTCGACTCTGTTAACTATCAAAATTTCTTAAGTAATAAATTCAGTTTAATTAGCAATTATACCTTTATACTAGTAATTATAACTTTATTAATATATTTTAATAGTTTCACAGAAATATATGTGCGTATCATCTTTAGTTACTTTAGCACGTGTATCATCTTTAATTATTTTAATATTAATAACTTTATGCATAACTTTCATAACTAATGGATAGATGAAATTTATGATTGATAGAGGAACATATATATTTTATATATATATACATATATATATATCCATACACGTTTGCTCACGCGAATGTTATTTATTTATTTAATAATTTATTTAATAATATATTGCGGAATTAGCGCAATTTTTCGAGTCATCTGCAGACAGGTGAGTAGCAAACAGAATACCTTATCCACATCCCGTTCCTTACTGCAAGCTGTACTGCAAGATTTCCTTTTCGCTTTTCTCCCCTTTTTGCAATTAGAGTGAATAGCGCTTTAGAATATTTGCTTGAGCGCAATATTAGCATTTATAGATAATTTGAACGCTAGCCACTTACTGCTACCACTGTTGCTACCTACAATCGTGATCTTAGGTAAGAGAAGTCGAATGCCATCGTCGTATCGTTGCACGTCTTTAGATTTATCATATATTGACATGAACATTTGACAAGTAGCATTAATATGATTGACTTATCTAACAAACTGTTTTTGTACTGACTATGACATCATTTTACCGATTCTCTCTTTATACTACGCTTATTGACTCCAAAATTGTTTTTAATCTTTTTTACTTGTAACTTCTAATTATTTTTTACTATTCTTGTCTATATATTTAAAATTTTCTATTTCATATAACACTTAGTTAAAAATATATGTGCCAAGGAACATTATATATGTATAAAACGTTTTATTAGCAATATTTGTATATGAAGTGGTAAGAATAATATCATTACACAAATA
>JANQDE010000045.1:528012-575004 GCA_037157785.1 Cephalotes varians
ATATATATATATATCCAAGTTTTATCTTGTTATTATTTCTATATATCACTAATTATATTTATTTACATTTAAATAAAAATAAATTAAATTTTTAATTAAATCTAGATAAATGTACAATTATATTATATTTATATTTATTTATACATTATCTATTTGTTTAGAAAACTTTAATGAGGAGGATTAAATTAAACAAAGGATTAAATTGTCTACACTTGAACTATCCTTCGCTCATTTCACGCGCGTCTTTGAAAATCTTCTAGCAGACGAAGTTCGAGAGCTTATAGTAAAATCCTTACCTTCTAGTAAAATCTAGACACGTGTCATTCGCTCAAATAAAGAGCTACGATTTTTCTACGATACAAAACGCTAGCACCTTAATGTAGAGCATAACTTGAGTCTGTTTCACTATTGTCTTACGTCTAATTATGACGAATACATACATATACACGAAGCGCACACATATACACACATACACACAAAGACAGACGGACAGACAAACAGTTAAACAGACAAACAAATGCACACGTGTACGCAAATACGTTGTATCAATCTTGACAATCGAAATTATTAATTGAAACTTATGCTGTGGATCTCTAGAGGATAATGTCGTATTTATTACAATTCATATTATATATGCTATGGGCCGTGTGTAAAATATTCTTTGAGACGAGCATACACATCGCTAATTATTGCGTAATTGTACATTCGGTATATTGTAAATTATCAGGTCAATCATTTGCAAATAGAAATATTCCTCAAAAAATTATTAATGAATGTACTTGAAGGAAATAGACTCCCTTCCTCTCGACGTGAGATATATTGGCGCGATTGGTCACCTCGTTAAGAATGCTATTAATTAAGAGTTGTAAGCAACGGCCTCTTCCCTCACATATCTGTGTTGTACTCGTTCTAACATCTAGTTGTAAGTGTCAGGGACAATCTCACGGAAGTGCGCGCGTATCTTCTCACGTGGATCAAACAACAAGTTCTCTACGGCAAGTTCTCTAGCCTGCGCAGCAGGAAATGCTCGTATCGGCGTTTCGGCAATGCAAATCAATCTTGTATCTGCTTGAGTTTGCTTGACTCTTAATTAAGTAATATTGATCAAAAATAATGTATTACTGATGCTAAAAACTTAAAGCAAGACAGATCGCTAAATATGATCGATCTGTTATTACGTAACGAAACGCTATACGAGAAGAATGAAGGAACTAGCCATTTGCCAATAATTTTTTCTTCTTCATTTTTCATTTCAGTCAAGTATCGTGAACGTTGTGATTTTCGTTACCTATTTGATCATACTTTGCCACATTTCGCGAGAAAAACCGTCTCGCGGGAACTGAAACGATCAACGGTAATGTTGATCTCTGTTTTTGGGAGAGGGAATGCTCAAATACGGCCTAAAACCACATTCGAACGAAAGATATGCTTGATCCTCGTAGATGCGCGATTAATTGTTACATACGTACATCTGTAAGTACTAGCCGTTAAGCTGATGATTTGTAAAACGTGTAATTAAAACGATAAGAGGGTGGAGAAAGGCGAAAAACGGAATTGTACGTGAAAGATTTTAAACGAGTTACAATAATCATTCGGGACCCAAATAATTTCGGCCGCAGAACAAGGTGACTGGTAGTTAAATGTGTTTAGCGATATAATTAACCTGGAAAAGTTAAATTAAATTCGACTAGAGCAATTCATTATTAAATATATCCTCTTTGATTAGCAGAAAGTTCTTCGACTTCTTCTCCCTATTCTACCGTTTCGCTCGAAATAACTCGAGATTCTATATACTAAAGCAATTAAACTATTTTTTCCAATATTCTCCGCGTTTCGTCTTTCTAATATAATGCTGTTAGTTAGTTAATGACTGTAGATACTTATAAAATTAGAACTTATAAAATTAGAAATGTTAAGAAATTCTGCCATTTTCTCATCAGCCATAGAAATGGTAGTTAGAAAACATTTTGCTGATGTACAGTGAGCTGATTTCCTTCGATCGTGACACGTGTTGTGAGCTGTCAAAAATTTAGAAATTTATATACAAAAGTTTTATTTATAAAACTTCACCTCTTCGCGTAGTGAGTACATGAAGTAGTGAGTACAAACCGCACTTATAAAAATTGTTGATATCTGCTTGCTCTTAAACAAAAATTACTAAACTTTATTTTAAATGTTGACTTTTTTTAAAATAAATAGAAACATTAATATTGAAAAAATACATCTATATTTACAAATCGTATATATTTAATACACTTGTCAGCCATAAAGTTTAAATTATACGTATTTAATAGTTTAAAATGACAACTATATCTCTTATGAAACACACATAATTTTAATTAATTAAATCTCTGACATCTTGTATGAATGTAATAAATGGCTGACAGAAAGTATTGAAGAATATCAGCGTAAATAAAAAAATACTATGGCCTTGTAAAATCTTATATAAAAAGGGCAAATGTCTTGTATAAAAAGGACGATGATTCTTCTTGCTCTGTTTTATTAGAATTATTAGAGATTAAAATTCCTATAATTTATACGAGCGATTGCGTGATCGCTCCGCGCTCGCGCACACTTTTACGAAAGTGATGGTTCGCGAAAAAAGAGCGCGACATACGGGAAAGACACCCTTAATGTAGTTAAAAGATGTAGATACGATATGTTATTACACATATATCAAACTCAATGTGATGTTTCCTGCATGTTGAATGTTGATCGTATGTGGATTTAGAGTCACAAAGTGTGATAGAATTGCGGGTTAATCAAGAGTGGAGTAATTAGCGATTAAGCGAACAGCGATATAATTTTCTTTTTTTCGATTTTCTGGCGATTAGTAATTACAAAGCAATCTTGACTTGATTAAACACTGATTGGTCGATAATGCAAGAAAATTCCTGAGTCGAATAAAATTTATTGTCAATGCAACACACACATATATAAATCTATATCTATTAAAAAAAAGTTTCAATTTTATAAAAGAGAAAGTTCTGTGTGAATAAAAACGGGTCTCGTAAATAAACATGATATTTTAATTGATCATTTAAGAATTTTATTTTTCAAAAGAAGCTTTTGGTGGTAATTATAAAGTATTCGCAAACAACTCTTAATGAAGTAATTATTCTCAATTTTTAAATTCCTAATGCAAAATAAAGGAATAATATTAATATTCTCAGAAGTTCTTATATCGATCAGTTTTTTTTAATTGATGCATTTATTTAAATTTTAATTAATTATTATTAACAAACAAGTTGAGAATCTGTCTCCTTATTCGTATCGTTAAAAAAATCCAAAAGTACTTGATATAGCTTCTATAATTTTTTCTATGAAAAAGGGTTCTCTAAGAAACAAACGAAAAATGAAATTTTTTATTTATATCATTAATATATATTTAATTATTAATATATATTTATTATCTTAATACTTTTTTTAAAGCAACAGACCTTTCAATGTTTATTATACCTATCTAAAAGTCTTATTTTGTTTTAAAACACGTTTTTTTATTTAATATATTTAATATGTAATGGTGAAACGCCGAGCATTATTGTGCATATTCGATAACATCAATGATTTCTAATCGTGAATCGATGAAATAGAATAAAATAAGGAAAGAATAAAATAGAGAAAAAAAGCTAATATAATTAAATAATAACGTAGCAATAGAATAGATATTAACTTCTGGGGAAAAAGTCATATTTTTCCATATATCGAAAGAGCGAAAGAGAAAGAGAGACCGAGAGAGAGTTCTATTATAGTAATACAACATTGTATGTAATATTTTTCTTGAGAAAGTACAGGAAAGACCATCACACATATATCTTGCAAGATTGCAAATAGTTTCGATTAGCCAGCGATTAAATTAGATAATTGTTGATAACGTTAGCGCAATATGCTTCGCATTTCAGAATTGATTTTTCGAAGATTAAAATCGACTGCTGTGTTCGGTCATGTTAAGAATGAAAGGTGATGTGAAATAATATATAAAGATAAGTAATAAGAGTGTCAGAACATATAATTGTGATACAGTACAGTGTACTGTACATGTACAGTGTGTCGAAATGTATCCTGTAACATGAAAAAACAAAAAGAAGAAAGTCATAGCCGGTTTTTATTTGCCTTTTATTAATATTTCAGCAATGATTTATAAGTCGCAAATTTTTTACATTTAGATTTGTTTCCCTATGAATTTTGATCGTATGTCATTGTCTCCTTTAATGATATAAAAATTTAATAAGTTACTTCTCGCTTTTAGACATCACGAATGTATCAAATGTTACAAATGAAATACAATTGCGTATGCAGGCATATAAGATTGAAAATTAAAATTTTTTGCTGGAAACAAAAATATTATTTTCGAATATTTTTTTAAAACAATTTTAACACGGAAATATCTCACGGATCTTTTTGCGAAGCGACAATTTGGGCCTGTTCGTTTTATTGCCATTCATCTCTTTCCTTCTTCTTTATCTAAAACTAGAATATATTTATTTGAGATATAAAAAGTGCAGGTAGAACAATCAGACCCAATGACAACGATGAACTCGAAAGATATCTGATTTGTATGCATAATACGCGCGTGTAATATGTGTAAATGTGCATCTGTGTAAATCCTTTGAGTTTATCATCTCTTTTTAGAGAAATTTATAAATTTATGTAAATTCCTTCCATTTCACATTAATCTTTTTCCCATTATTCACACGCGCACAAACACACACACACACACACACACACACACACATCACCTGTGCGAAAGAAATGCTGCATATATAAAACAGACGTTAAATAATTAAAGATGTGGAAAAAAGCGAGATCGAATTGCTGCTCGTTTCTGTAATTATCACAGACATGTTTTGTTCTCATGTAAACCACATACACCGAAATAATAAATAATATTTTTTGTCGACGTAATCATTTATCTTCATTTTCTCAACGTATGTAAGAAGAAACAAGCCAAAAATGTTCAAAACTAGAAATTAACTTAGATAATTTGCTTAAATTAAATGAAATAATCGACTCCAACGAACAGTTCATTAAGAAGTTCATTACAGTCAAATAATTGGATACTTCAAATTTTATAAAATATTTCATGACAAATTTTAAATTAAATAAATAATTGTTCACTTTTTATGGAGTCACCCCTCCACGTAAGTCACCCCTCTATTGTCTTTACAAATTAAAGATGAATTATATGCATTAACTTAAATTTAAAATATATTTATAATTTAACAACACAATTTCGCGCGCGCGATTTGTTTCTGTTTATGACCTTTAGAATTTTATATTTAAATTACAGCCGCTTTCTATTATGTTTGGAAGGAAAACACGTTCCTGCCGGCAAATATTTCATTGCGGTTGGCAATCATATGCGTTCTACGAAAGGAATAATATCTCTCTCTGACGATTTGATAAAATAATTTTAAATTTAGGATTAACGAACTTTCTGCAACTGCAAACATCTCAAAGTATTTTTGCAGTAAGTACAGACTACATTGTATATATATATATATACATATAAACGTGTATACGCGTGCATGATGTTCAAGCGTATAACTAATATTCCTTTCACCACGTTAAAATGTTACTGAGATACATAAAATGTTATAAGAAGTAAATGTCAAGTCAAGTATAATAGGATGCATCAGTATTGCATCCTATTAAAATATATTTTATTTAATATATTCTACATCACGTACTTCTACTAACACAATATAAATTTGAATTTTATTATGTAAATAATTACACATGCTTCTCTTTCTCTCTTTTTTCTCTGCAAATATGATTATGTCAATAATTCATTTATTAAAAAAAGGGTATAAAAGGATCAACACATTAAAACATTGTTTCTTTGTGAAATTTATAGAAAATTTTATTTTCACAATATAGTTTATAAAAATATGTAAATGCGTTAATTAGAATCTTAAAGAAATTAAAATTTTGATGAAACTTCTGATAAAAGTAATTTGTTCAGTTTTATATTTATATTTTAAAAGAATTTTGTTTAAACTTATGACGCCACGATATAACTTGCAATCTACATATATAAAGAATCGATTTATTGTTCAATAGATTTTTAATATAACTCGTTAAAATTATGTGTATTTTCCATAATATTGTAATTTTATTATTGTTTATATATTACATTATTATTGATATATTATTATTATTTTATTAAAATCAACGTTATCCATTTATTATTTTACAATTATCTTTACAGTTTATCGATCCTGTAATTATTGTATATGTTTTAATTGCACTTGCTTATTTAATAGTCTCACATCAGTTGACAATGAGCACAATGCAATATGGCAATGTGCACAGTAGCATTTATCATTATGATTCATCAGAACTAGAAAAGGCATGGGTGTTGGATCAACCTGATTTCGAAGAACTCAGCTCTGGTACTTATATGATATTCACAATACTTTAACTATCGCTGAACAGTGCCTGGGCTATTCGGATCCAGATGTAAAAAACTGATTTGACTATTCGACACTTGATGATTTATATCATTTGTTTATGTTAGAGCAATAATAAGAGAACGTGTCTCGAAAAAAATGTATCTTTTAATAAATCGGTTGATAGAATCTTTATTTGAAATAAATGAAGATTCTAAACAAAGAGAGAAGAGATTCGAATTGACCTAGGCATCGTAGCGTGTGCGGTTATCAAAATCATTAGTATTACGTTAATTTGAAAGACTTGTCAATATTTTATATTTTATATATATCTATTATTTTATCATAATAGTTATGAGAGAATATTTGAAAAAAAGCTTCAGTGATATTAAAGTTAATATAGTTAAATGTCCCGATCTGACAGCTCTTCCTTACTGTCTCACCGCACCAGGTAAAAAAATTCCGATCCAAATTCCTTTAAATGTTATCAATTTTGCGTACATTAAGAATGCAATTCCATTTAAAGGATTGTGTGGCCGCGCGGAAGTAATAGAAGTTGGTAATCGTAAATATTGGTACAACCCGCCAAGAGATAAGGAATTGTCATGGAATATTTTAGATCTCATAGATCGCTTCTATATGGGGAGGACTTCCTTGGTCATTGGAGAAAGCTTCGTGGGATACCTAATAAGAAAGTACACACTATTTTATGCATATATAAATATATATTAATTCCCAGAATTTTCTAACAGAGATATTCTCTTATTGTTATTTTAGAGAGAAGAATACTTTAAATTTCAGTTAACATATATTATTATTGTTAATTCAAATATAAGCTTCTATTTTATCGTTTTATCTTTATTTTTCATAATTTATTGTTCCATAGCGTTCCATATAGTTCCATCGCGTTATAGATGAAATAATAAACTCAAATCCAATCTTATATTGATTCTGAATTCCATATTCTAAGCGACGTGACCGATTTATTACAAATAAAATTTTTCCCGCGTGTTTTTGTCGTATATGAATTTGTTCTCAATTCATTTAATAATATTAAAGTTGTTAAGAGGAATGAGAGTAAATGTATACATGAGTGAATTAATATTAAATAAGACTTAACTTATGTTATCATATCTTTATAATATAATTGTTATAGATATAACTATTAATAACTCTTAATAACGCAATTTTTGTTACAATTTAAGATTAAGAATTAATTAAGAATTAATCACCTGGAAAAAAATGTTTCATATAAAATTATATAATATTATATAAAATTATATATAATTATATATATTTAAATATATATTATATATAATTATTAACATATTTTATATACAATTATATGTAATTATGTATAAAATATGTCCATATATATGATTTTTTTCGGGTAATAACGTTTTTTTATTCTTTAAATACAAAATTATGTTTTTAAAGATTATATTTTTATATTAGTAGGAACACAAAAGATTCTTTGTGATTATCATGTAATTATAACATTATTTTTTAAAAATAAAGAATATTCTTAACAGTAAGTAAATTTTAATCAATATAAACAAATTGAAAAAAAACGATGTACATTTATCAAATCTATCAAATCTTCTAAGATTGCATAAAGTATGCAATAAAACAATACGCAAATATTTTCTCAATAGACATACATTTTAAGTAAAAAAGAATGAAATATGTTTCACAACATTTACGCAGCAATTCAATTAATATATTAAACAATAAAAAAAAAGCGTTAATGTTTGGAAGAAAACAAAGATTAATTAAATTATTTTATTTTTCATGTTGCATTAATATTTTATTGATATATGATTGCTTTATATAACATTATAGTTATTTTATATAAATATAAAAAATAAACAAAAAAATTATAGTTCCGAGAGTTGAAAAGTTGAGATATATTCGACATATCGAACATATTTGCTAGTATTCGCATGTTCCGATTTCGTGACATACCATACAACTTACCACTTATGGAATAAGGGAAAACTGGAGAGAAAAATAAAAGAATGAGAGTAGAATCGGTAGTTCGTCCTTTGCCGCTACCACCGCATATTATATTAATTATAGAGTTCTCATGTTTATTATAAACAAAGTACCAATAGTTTATAAGTCAATCTGTGATAATTTTCGTAAAACAAATTCCACATTTAATGGAAATCTAAACTTTCTTTTTTTAAACAATATTAAGTCACTCTTATTCTTCACTGTTAAGGAATATATTTAAAAATTTGCAAAGAAAGATAGTTGTATTTTATAAATTATCTTTTTTCAATCCTTCGTTTTTTTTTCTGTAAAATCTGACATTGTTGTATTTCACAAAATTAAATATGCGTACTAATGTACATAAATATACATAATATATTCATAAATACATAAATTAAGATACATAGATACATGAAAACATAAAAATTATGTTCTAATTTATTTCTTATTGCTAAATTTTGCGTTAAATTTATATAAAGAATATTAAAATGTAAAGAACTTAAGAGTAATTTCAATCTCGAAGCAAATCTTTCTTTGTATAACACATCCTACTCGTGTTTTCAATTTCACGCTCATAAATCTTTTCGTATTAGTAATAAAAACGATCTTTTAGATTTCATCCAACTTTTATCCAAAAATCAATTTAATTGTTTCGGTGAAATCGAGTGCGGTAAGTATAACGACGTGCATAACATTCGAGAATGAAAGAGAAGAAAATTGAAGAGTCATTAAAATCCCCTCTTCTTCATGCAGCCAATGTCACTTTCACCATCTCGCGTTCCATTACTGATGAATATAAGATAACAAAAATCCAAACAAACAAAAAATCCTCGATTACGCATACAATGATTCTTTAAGATCAAAAAAATTATTATTAAATTATCTTACGAAATAACATTAAGATTGCTTGCCTTTGCAGAATATTAAATTTTTGTAGAAAACAGATTTCCTAAGAGATTCATGTCTTGTTTAGTTTGAAAAGTAATTCTCATCTGAAAATGAATTAGAGATCTGATTAATTTCCGTCATCGACTAATACGGAAACATGCGTCGCATACTCATCGCGTTGCATACCCGTCGCTAATCTCTCTCTTCGAGCCATTCACCCTCCACGACTGTCCCTGCCTCTTTCTTTGTCGCTCTCACGGATCCTCCCTCTTCCTCCGATCACCAGGTAAGCGACACAAGTGAGGAGCGTGAGGGGTGCATCGCGGATGCTGGAGGGATTTCGTAGGTGACTGCCGCGGATTCTCGAATCGCGTGGGGATAACTGGAGCTTCAGGTTAAGTCAACTGTATCGCGTCAAGATGAAGTAGTATACACTGTCTCGTTGCGGAGTGCATGCGTCGAAACACGCGAAAAACATCACGCGGATAGAAGAGTGCAAAAAGACCGGAAATCATTGGCAGGACAAAGGACTTGTGCTATTCGTTGCCAAAACTCTTGCTCATTAATGCATTAAAGCAGAAGATATGAGACTCTACGTTGTAAGTCAGTTCCTATATTTTTTTTCTTACGCACTTTTGTAGAGTGTTTTTAACTAAGTTTAAATGCGACAAAAATAAGAAACCTTTATGTTCTATGTTTAATATTTTAACATTACATATTTTTATATTTAAAATAAATTTTGAATCTTAAACAACTAATGTAAAAAATTGATGAATTAATGAATATAAATAAAGACAATGTAAAAAGTAAAAACTCTTTGTATATCAAATACTATTAGAAAACATTAAATTTAAAAATATAACATATAAAATATAATTTAATTATATTACATTAATAATTACATACAAATTAATTAAAAGTGTTGACAGAGCAGTTTAAAACTACTTAAATCGGTTATATATTGTATTATTTTCTACATATATATTTGTTTATCTTGAACTAATTTATGTTAATTATTATTATAATTCTTAAAATCAACAAACAATGTAAAATAATTATGCATCTTATTTATATTAAAGAGATAGGAAAAAGGAAAAAAAATAAAGAAAACTTTTATTTTATAAAACTTATAAAATAAAAATATATTTAATTGAATTTTTTTTTAATCTTATTATTTTATCGCACATAGATATACATACAAAAAGCTGTAGGATAAAAACTGATTTCCAAGAATTAAGTTGTGTTACATAGTTATATGTAACACATAAAATGCATTTTTATAAATTTACAGTTATCTGTATTTTTATATCAAAATGTAACATTTTGTATCATTTATGTAAATGTATTTTTTGATGCATGGGATGTATCATGATTATTTATCTTACAGGTTGCTCTTATAACATGGGCGGCATTTGCATCTTCGGAATGTAACATTGCGAATTTGAGTGATGAAAAGGTAAATTCAATGAACATTTAATTTATATTTTGTTTATAATATAGAAAATTATGTAAATCATTAGCAGAATTTTTCTCAGAAAATTATTAAAATGTAGCATTTTATTTAGTTATAAATTTTTCAGCAATTTTAAACAAAAAAATAAATAATTAATTAATTATATAAGCTTTACAAAGATAATAAAAATATATACAAATTCTATTTTAATTTGTTTTCAATCAAAATTTGGTTAGAACATTTGAGAAAGTGATTTTGAGGATCAAAAATTATATCGATGACCGAAAACACTTGTAATTACATCTAGATCGATAATTTCTACATGGCAGAGAAAGTTCAAAGATTGAAGCACGTATCATTAAAAAAAATTTCTTTTTTTAATTCCGACAGCTATAGCCATAGGGGGCATGTGTGTGTGTGTACTAATGACTAATAACAGGCCCTAGAGTTTAGGCGAATAGAGTGCTTACAAACATCCTTAACCTTGGGGCATAGAAATCTTTAACCTCGATCTACTTGCAACGCGTCATTCAAGTGCTACTTTACGTATAGGCGCGACGAGCCGAGATGAATTACAGCTGGGAGCTAACATAGACCGAGTGAATGTCGTAGTCTTAAGGAACAGAGAGAGAAAGAGAACATTTTCACTTGCAACACGTTTCTGCCACACACGAAATAGTTCATTGGCTGCAGTTCCCATCTTTTCTTTCGCGAAGCGTCTTTTTCACAAAAAAACGCTAATAATTAATTTTTCAAAAAAACGCTAATAATTAATTTTTCTTCACATCATTGTCATCACTGTGTATAATGATGGGATTTATTGATAAAATGAAATATTATTGATTCGCAAATAATACATAAAATAAAAATGAATAAAAAATTAAAGATTTTATGATATGAATAAAGAATATTAATATAAAATTTAATTTATAAAATTGAGTTTGCGTCAGTAATCAATTTTGAAATTTAATCATTGCAGTGAAAATAATTGTCAAGAAAGTCGAATACTTTCGCATACATCTTTATTTGCATACTTTGGAAATTTTCACGTTTTCGTGTCAGAATGCATTTTGCTTTGCCTGCCAAGAAATTTCTAGTGCAGTATAAAATTACTTAAAAGTTTTTTACGGATGTAATATCATTATCATTTAAAAAAGAAAATTAGGAAATGTTAATTCTATATTTATTATATTATCCGGAATGTGTATAAAAAATAAGCTTAGATAATTTCATGATTAATTCATAATTTTATAATTAATATTTAATTTTAATAAAAAATTCTATCTAAAATAAAATAACACACGGAGAATGAAATTTTGAAAAAGCATAATAAAATTAAAATTTATTTTTGCATGCATAATTTAATAATATAAAAAGGAAACTCCTCTCTTTTTCTCTTTCTGTTTTTATTAAATTTCTTGAAAATTAATAACATACGTGCGTGTATGTGAATGAAAAAAATAAATTATAATTTAAATTTACTTCTCGAGTATTTCTGAGATCTCTTTTTTTTTTATTAACTTTATTAACTTTTTATTAACTTTAAATAAATTTCTTTTTTATTAACCTCAATTTTTTATTTGAACAACTTTATTTTACCAATTAAAAGTGAACGTTTCCTTGAAGTAAGGTGGAAATAGATTTCTTTATACTCTCACGCAAAATAAAACACACTTTAAACCGTTTAAGGATAAACGGTGAAAATTCCGTGTCGTGCAGGCGCGAGTCGCGTCAGCGGGTAAGTTAATCGCGGTTGTTTCGAGCGCATTCCGGGTGAAATTGATGCAATTGCTATTATACAAATATGAGGTTGAATTAAGAAGTGCGTTTGCGGAACGTCAGGGACAAGGTAAAACGCGACAACGGGCGGAGAATGCGCCGACGGGCACGACAAATGTGCATTTTCTTCGTGTTAAAAGGAAACTCGCCAGTGAAAGTGGCCACACGCGGACGTAAATTTGTTCGCCGGTGATTGCCGCTGTTCCAATGAAATGCACCATCGCGCACTATCGTATATTACACAATGTCACGCTACGTAGAGAAACGAATCGATCAGCGAGTGTACTTTGTCTAGTGTACGATTGATAGCTGCGGCTGAAATTTTCCGGTCGAAAAGCTAAGAAAATTATATCTCGATTGACTAGTTCAAGTTCTTGAAAAAAATCGATTAGATTAATTGCATTGTGCAAATCTGTTCGATTTTACTCTTCTTGTTAAGCGATATTTGCAGTTTGTGACAAGATGTTAAAAAAATAAATAATAAATAGATAAGTATTTGCGTTAAGATAAAGCATTCTCTAAATATTTTAGTTTAATCAATAAAATACGCAGGTAATTCAGTGAATAATTGTTTCTTTATGACATGGGAATAATGTATGGAGAAAGTTGTTTTCGATGTGTTTATCAATCATGTACCAAATTGGAAAGATAAGATCGTTTTTTATGCAGCAGACTAATGGCGTCTCGACAAAGTTGTGATTATTTCTTATTGACGTTTGCCCCACAAAGACCGATCTGCTCGTTATTATTATTTTAATGCACCACTTCTCTCCATATCCAATAAGCCAAACGGTCAGTTACTTGATTTATTCGTAATATTTACGCATCCATGTAGCATCACAGATCCGTAACACATACAATAAGTTCCAGACGCTTCTAATTCATTAAGAACACCGTTCAAACTAGGTCATTGGCAAAACAAAATGGAGAAAATGGAGAAAATTTGAATATTGTAAAACATAAATAAGTTTTGCATTAATAATGTAATTTTTTTAAATATAATAATATTGTATAATAATAATTTTTATAATAATAATTGTATATAATAATTGTATATAATAATACTTTTTACAGAAAAAGTCTATATAAAATCAAATTACAAATTAACGAAAAAAATTGTAAAAAATAATTTATGTATTAAAAATTAAAAATTTTATCAAATTAAGCTGTAAGAATTTAACAAGTAACTAAATTTTTTCAATTAAATTCAAACAGATCTTGATTGATATTTAACTCACATGAATATAAAACTTATTTGAATTAATTACTTGAAATTTGAAAAAAACGTAGAAAATGCAAAAATTACAAATGAAAGTTTCAATATAAGAGGACAAAGTAAATTCATAATTTATAAGGTCCATTCGATAAAGAGATATAGCTTCAAAATTCAATTTAATCGAATTTACTTCTTTATACGGAACAATTCAATTAGAAATATGTGTTTTGTGAAAGAAAGCAAAATATGTGGTTTCGGCAAATAAGGAGAAAGTAAAGGTCCAGCGGCGTGGATTATTGAGGACGTATCAGCTCCGCTTCGTTCTCGTTGGACCATCGGGATTTACTCGACTCTCACTGGTTTTTCTTTTGCGCGCGATGCAGGAATGCGACGCATCTCGTTTCTCCTTTCTTCTCGCTCGAACGCCACGGGAGAAAGGGAGATCGGTGTCGGTACCGTAACTGCACCTTTCTCTCGCGCCGGACGACCGTCAGATGCGTTATTTTCAGCCACCACGCTGATCTCCCCGCGATGCGGAAAGATCGCGCAGATTACGACGGGAAACTATAGGATGCCGCTATTCTTTTTAATATTCTTTTTAATGGGTGTGTTCGTTCCATATAGCCAGAGCTTCTCTCGATTCTTTTCAAGAACTGGTCAATTATCTCTACGATATATATCTGCATAGCGAAACTTACTGATGATTTTCTTTACTTTTCTCAACAACAAATTTATCTAATTATATTAATATATTTATATAATGTTCATGTTTACTAATTTTTTACAAGGCAATAATTAGTAATCGCACTTTCGAGAAAGTTAGTCGCTCGGATTATAATAAATAATTATAATAAATAAAGTTACACTTTTTGCACAATATATATATACATATATATACGTAATGTATATAATAAATTAATCACTACGTTAGTTTTCACAAAAAAGTGTGCTGCTATCGTTGCCCTGGAATAGTCGAAGCACGTTCGTCACCGATTTTTATCGTGAGTGCGCTCTATACTTCGTGTTTTTTACGCCTTCTTTTTGCAAAATCTTCTGGGTCATCGCGATTTGCTTCGTTTGGAGATCCGTGGCGCTTGAATACGATCGAGTATCTCGTTCCCATCTCCGGTCAACAACATCGATGTGAGATACCGCGGAAAGAGTTAAAGAAAGAAATAAATGAGTAACTTCAACGTGATAGAATGAAGAAAGTTACTAATGAGCATTCAAAATAATTTAAAAGCGACATGAAACATGATAATTAATGCTGCTTAAGAAAATGAAGGGAAGTGCCTCTTAATATCATACGATAAGTTATATAGCCGGTAAAATAAATTCTCTCGTACGTATAATTTATGTAAACATTCCTACAATAATATAAATGAATGGGAAACGATAACCATGATTGCATTAATATCAAACAAGTTTAGTTTTGTTTTCTTATAAATTCGTCTACATAATAAAAAGTTGAAGATTGGAAATAAAGAAGATAAAGGAATATATATGTGTTATCAAATACAAAAAAAATTTTATTATTAATATTTTATTTCTTAACTTTCAATAACTCTTTGCTTAATTTTTTAGTTTTTTATATGACGTAATATAAATTTCTACAAAGTATGATATTTTTGTAGAAAATATATCTAAAATTTATTTTGGATGTATCATTAATATAAGTTTTTACAAATTATTTATTTAATTCAACGTTTATATATAATAATTAGAAACTAATGATACTACATACTTAAACTAATTGGTAATAAATATTGCATTTAGATAAATGAAATAAATATTGTTTTAATTAACAAAACCAATTTGCGCATTATATAATATGTTTATACATGACCGTGAAACTTTTATGAATTTACTAAAAATGTAGCAATTTTTCGCAAAATAGCGATAATTATTTTAATTAATTTATTTTTCAGGCTATCGATTACACAGAGTTTCATGATGTGCCGGCGAAGCAGATAGTACAGCCATACGTAACGGACGCAGAAGTGAAGAGTTCTGAGCAGACGGATTCCGAAGATTATTCTCACCAATTCGAAAATGATTTCGCAAATGCCGGATTAAGTAGATCAGCAGTTCACGCCGAGGAGAGAGAATCGAATGGTGTTTCCACAACCGATTCGCCAGGATCAATTTATGCGACGCCGCTCGCTGAGACAAGTATCCATTTAGAGACAACTGACAAGTATCCATTTAGAGAATATCCAAGTCACGAGTCAGGGTACACCGAGGATGTGCTTCTTGTCGAAAATGATGGCAATTTTGGACAAAAAGTTCGGCAGGATCACCCGCGTGATGGAACGATTGTCAGAACTATCATTCGGATTAGCGAAGGTCGAAAGGATGACGAATACACAAATTTTCAAAAATCTTTTAGTACCACAATGTCATCTGTTGAAAATGATGATAATCATAGAAGGCCTTACACGTCAGCTACTCGGGAACCATTTGTGTTCCCGTTGAAGAAGGAAAGTAATTTGGCAGATGATTTGTCTTCTGACGACTCTAAAAAGTTCAAATCTGAAACATCCGCGAAGAGTTCCAATGGAATTTTCAGTAAAATCACCACGGAAAACTCGCCGCCAGACAACATTTCGATTCTCGAGAACGACGTCGTGCCTGAAATTCTTCCGACGCCACAAGCGAGATTATCCCGAGCGCATAATGATACCGTGGATGAAAAAATCACGGAGAAATCTGTAGAATCGAGTAAAAAATTAGAGAACATTGTGAGAACGTCGACAACCGTGGAGATTAGTCCTTCATTCCAAGCGAGATTTTCAGGCCCCATTGTAGTGGCCGACTTGCCTGATAGAGAAACTCAGGAGACGGTTGTTGATTATATGGACGGTGCATCCGAAGCGTACAACTCAATTAAGAACACCGAGATTACCTTGGAGACCAACGCCGAAGGCTCCAAAATGACTTCTGCCATAACATCCTCGGTGCTGAATCCTTTGCAAGTCGGGATCACACTGATGAACGCCGACCAAGCCAGTTTGACAGATGATAGCGAGCAATCTGCCGCAATAAACATCGAGAATTATCCTCAGAATCATCTACAACGTCTAACAACTGTGGATAACGAATTTGTCAAAAACAATGGCAATCAATCGCGTATCGATTATCAAGATGAGAATTTTGAACGCGATGAGGTCGAGAAGCGTGTTGAGGTCGACATACAAAAAGTTCCCGATAACTCCGTCGAGATTCAAAAGTCCATCGAGCTCTATCATACCGCGCCGGTGCACGAGATTCATTATCCTCCAGAATACATTCAACAGACTACAAATTTCGGTGTCGTTGAAACGAACAATATTGGGAGTTGGCAGAAATCGAAGAAACCATATGATCAGGTCGAGCAATCAGAATTGCGACCGATTTACGATATTTATCAAGGTAATATAACATTATCTATCGATCACTCGTTATTTATTTATTTTATTTTAATTTAATTTTAATCTTTAATCGATAATCTGTAAACATAAATTTAATAATGTAATTCAAGTTTAAATTAAAATAATATATTTACTGATAAATTTGCTGATTTGAACGCAAAGTTAGAAAAGTATTAGAAAACTTTGAAATTTTAATTTTAATTATAGAGATGTTTAAGATATAAAATTATAAAAAATATAATAGAAATTAACGTCAAAATAATATGTTTGCACATTATTTATTTTATTGTTTTTTTTTATTTATTAATTATATTCTTTGTTTTTATACGGAATCACTATTCCGTTCAAAATAAAGAACGCTGAAGTTAAAGAACGCCTCATGAACGCTGAAGTTAAAGAACTTTTTTAATAATAATTTTTATAATAGATGATATTAACTTTCATCAAATTTCTTCAATACGGAAAAAATCAGTATTACGTAAACTTAAATTAACATGCAACGGTAGATTGCTTGCCATATGCGTGTAATAATATTCGCATTATCAAAGCACGCATCAGCGCCACTACAAATTACCAGTTTTCACTCATATATGGTGGAATGCAATATACAATGCGTTAATATTGACTTCCGTTACAGGTAATGATCAGGACGAAAAGAACATTATTAAGGCGCACGCATCCACGCTCTCGCAGAAGTTTAACCGGCACGAATACAATGCCCTTGAAGATAATATTGGCAAACCGATAACTTCGATTGTGAGCTCCGAGTACTCGTCGACTACTCGCGAGCAAACACCCCTCGAGTTGCCGTTCAAATACAACGGTATGCAACCCGTTCTGTTGGCTTCGAATCAGTTTGATGACCCGTTATATGATCAATCCAATATACGATATAATTTTAACGGCAACGATAACGGTATACCGCCAAGCGCAAAACCTATCGGAAGTTCTACGAGACAAGAAACAGCGAGCGAGCCAGTAAAACCGTACGTACCAAGTACGTATCAGTATTCGGTGCAGCAGTCGCAATCAAATCAACTGTATGATCATCAACACTCTTTCCGATCGCCAGAGATAAGGCGACCGGAAGTTTCGCAACTTCTTCTTAGGATAATTCCCGAGGGATCTAATGGTTTCCTGGTGCCGCTCTCGCGACCCTATCCCTTCGAGAAGACTGTTCCTGTCCCGCATCCGATCGAGATCGAGAAGAAGATCCCGGTAGAGCGACTAGTTGAAAAGAAGGTGCAGGTTCCGGTACCGGTGCCACAGCCGTATTCCGTCCAAGTGCCGGTCGACCGTGTGGTGGAGAAGCAGATCCGCCTGCCACACATCTATCCGCTCTACGGGAACGGGATCGAGAAAAGGGTGCCATATACGGTCCAACGATTAGTAGTGCAACCTCTTTCGTACCCGCTGCACACGAGACTGCCGGCGACTTACCCGACATACCCGGCAGCACCGATTGAACAATCGGCACACGCAACAGTGCCAATAGAGAAGACTACGGAGAAGCCGGTGGTTTCTTCGCGACCACCTCGGCCGTACCGTGCAAACACAGACAGACCGATTGAAAACAGCGGCTCGATCGAGACCAGATTTACAAAATATTATCAGAAGCCGCAAGAAGCAATCTTTGCTGGCGCAAACACGAATTTCCACGGTGGCTTGACGTTCGTACCGCAGCCACAGAGCGAGACGAATACCTCGCAGTTTTACAGCATTCCATACGGCAGACCGTCGGCGTACGACCACAATATCGACATTGGCAAGAACTTTGTTCCCACGACACACTTTTCCAATGTCAAACTGGTGATACTGCCGAAGAAGTTTGGTAGTCACATGATACTGCGATCGCACACGGCCACGCCGTCGCATACGATACCGTCCTTTGGACGACAGATCTTATACAATCTAGTGGAGAAGGATAAGTCGGTCAAGGATGAATATGTGGGTCCTGCGCCGCCACGCAAAACCTCGCAGAGCAAGGTATTCCTTCAAACGAAGTCGCCGCAGTTCTCAAGTGCCGCTCAATCATTAACAAGTCTGAGGAAATCCAGACAGCCGGAAACGCATCACGGAAGTTTCAGGCAATCGAAAATGGAGTATGGTTTTAAGCCACCTATGGTACCGTCCATTCAGTATGACGAAAATACCGCCAGTAAAGTAGAGAATTAATGTAAATGGTTTATGATAGTAATAGTAACATTAAACAAGCGCATTAAAGTGCGACATAAAAAGGGACTTTTCATTCTTTCAAGCGTTTCTCAAGCATATTTTAGACGATTCTCGCAATCTTGCGTTATATTCGTTTTTTTCAATATTTCAGTGCGATGGATATCTGTTGAAAAGTAGATATTAATGTATGGATGGAAGAGAGCTAACTTACTTTTTTTATATCGATGAAGATTTATTTGTGACATAAATTTTAGTTTTTTAATACTTTATACATATATATATATATATATATATATATATATATATTTATTATTATATATATAAATTATCTTTTTCAATCACTTGTTGTATTTTCTAATTTATTTTGAGTTTAATAGTGATTTTAAACTTTTTGCAACTTAAATTAGCGTTATATCTTTATTATATTTTATGGTAAAATGTTATATTTTATGTGATGTATCGTATAAATATCTAAAATTATTTTGTTACTGTTGCAAATAAATGAAAGAAAAGTGATAGTTTGCAAATATTACAATATATAAGAAAATTTTTTATTATAACATTGTTTTATAATAAGTTTGTGTAATCGTAAATAGAAAACACGATTTTTAATATCGTTACTGCTAATGCAGTACAACAATTGCGATAAAGGAACGAATGCATGTGTAAGTTTTGTATAATACATTTTCTATTTTCATACGTTCCACGCTGTTCATTTTCATTCTATTTTTATTCTATTTTATATTATATTAATCTAAACTTATTTTTTTTACTTTGTTTTTACAAACTTTTATGTATTGAATTTTTATCGATCACATAATATTTATAAGAAAATGTACGCAACCTTCTCTATTTATAAGAAAATGTACCCTCCTCCTCTTTCACTTCCTCGATTGGATATGCGTAATGAACAAAATAAGACGCACGTATTTCATACTCTTATTTATGTTTAGGAGATAAAATTTTCTTAAAAAAAATTTATTTCTAAACATTAAAGTAGTAAAAAATATGAATTGATTTAAACAAAAATTTTATAGTTTTAAAGCATTTTATAAAAATGTAATTAAATTATTTAATGATACCTTTCATCCATTGTTATTTTAATGTATTCAAAAATTTTTTCTGAACTATTGCTAGAATACTTATTTGTAGACAAATTTAATTATGCATAAAAAATTATAAACAGTTTCTATTTTTGCACGCTTTTCAATAATTAAATTATTCGATAAGGAAAATGTTTAACTATTTCTCTGATAATGCTAACATCTTACTTCCACCTCTCTCTCTCTCTCTCTCTCTCTCTCTCTCTCTGACATAAATCTATGGGCATACATATACTTTTTTAACATTTATTATAAACATTGTCCTTTTTTATAGATTTTTCCAATAGCAATTGTGTTTTGATTATTGACCTATTTTTATGCAAATTTATATACAAGTCTCATGTTATCATTAATGGATATGATGCCTGCAGTAGATAGCATATAACTGTGCATGTATTATACTCGTAAGGCTTAGAGAACTAAATTATCGACATAAATAATATGGATAAAAAAAAAAAAAAAATTTATCTTAAATATTTGTATTAATAATAACTAGAGCTATATATAAAAACTTCATTATAGTGTCTCAATATAATTTGTCTTGTTTAATATAACGAAGAAAATGTTAAAAATACGTGCGAATTTGTTGTTTAAATTTAAATATTTCGCAAAATGAATGAGTATAGTATTTGCAGCGCAAATAAGTGGAATTTATTCCTTCCCAAATTGCTTAATTTTACATTACATTTACTCAGTTAAACTGCATTTTTTATTGCAATAAAATTTGGTAACACACTCTGTATCTCCGAGTGCATCGTTGCGTATCGCTCAGCGAGCCATAGTGCGATTTAATGTCAGTATTCGCGAATTACTCGCTTGCTCGTTTGACTCGTTAAAAAGTCTGGCAAACAGCATTTAACGTAGCATAACGATTTAATAATTTATATGTTAACATAAGTTATATAAAATATTTTGCACTTGCACAAAGATATAGCCAGGCATTTTCACATGTACTTTAAAGCAAATGGAACATCAAAATTAACATCGATTTTCTACGTGTATACACTGAATATATAAAAATCGCGTGTTTAATACATCTCATTCCAATATCACTTTTTTTTCCATAAAAATATCCCTCTATCAAATATCGTACCATCATCATTACCCGGCTGAATAATTCGCGTTGCTGATGGTATACTGGATTCATCACAACGTAGTCGAAATGCTCAGAGTATGAATTTTCTAAATGGTGTGTCAAATAAAATCAAAGAAAAAGTCACCGAAAATATTTTGAAAAATAAATCAAATCTGTTATTAATAATTTAATAAGAAACGCTCTCTTTCCTATCTATCGTATCCTTTTATCTCCTCTTATCTAGCTTCTTTTTCTACCATTCAATATCTAAAATACATTTTTGTTATATATGAGTACATATACAAGTATACAATTAAACAATTATTTTGTAATGAATCGTATATAAAAATTCATGCTAGAAGTAAAATTAAATTCTGGAGATTTCGATGATTTCGGAGGGTCGATTATCGGGGCACTCCCTCGATTTTAACGACAAACGAACGAAGCTATCCGCGCTTTTTTGCAAGTCATCCGACATGAACCGGCAATCATCATCCGCGTTCGTCGTTATGCTCACAACAGTGGTGGGATTCCAGCCGGTGGTGAGGACGCTGATGAGGGAGAGATTGCGTGACCGCCGGTGCTGCATTGCGAAATGGAATTATCCGCCGTTAGGTAATCACAGGTAAGAAGAGCAAATAGCGTCAAATTTAAATCAGATTGTATCACCGCGCGGCATTCCTGACCGGTGGCTCTCCGGCTCTCTCGTAGAAAGCAACGTGTGAAACGCATCACTTAGGAAAGTGAGTTTAAGTCACTTGAGCTTAAGTGCCAGCACCCGAGTAGTGCCCCCCGTCAGCTCCGGCAGTCTTTGAAGATGACTGTCGTATTGCACGCATGTACGTAGTTCTGTGTAGTAATAATGCTCTATCATACAATAAAAGTAATATATAAAATCAATAATACAATATATTATATTATCTTTTACTAATAAAATGTCTATAATCAATTTTGATACAACCAATATGATACAACTAATTTTTATAATTTATAATATTGTAATAATATAATTTATACTAAAGATAATGTTGCTTGTATTAATTTATATATATAAATTAATTTCATTAATTTTTCATAAAATTTCAGAAACAAATACTAGTTCGAGCATATCTCATCAAATCTTAATAAATCTATTAATAAAAGAAGAAATATTTATTTGTAAATGTTCTTTATTAAAAAATTGTAAGGGTATATAATATAAAATATATACTTTTGTGATATTGCTTCTATTAACGATAAATACGAGATCGACTTAAACGTGACTCCGTATAATGCACTGTCAACATGTTGACAAATTGTGGGATAACTCACGAACGGAACTGTTATATCGTTAAGAGCGATGTGTGTCATTAAAAACAAATAAACTTCTGGGAGACCGTATCGTATATAAATAATGACAATCCGGGTGGTCCCGTCGCAATGTTTTTATTCTTCATTAAATCGCAACGGTGGTCTCTCTATACTAATATACAGTACAATTCAGATGTTACAATAAAAAAATGGATAACAAGTAAAATCAAACAAATTCAAACAAGGAACGAAAAAGATGCTACATCAATATCCGTCCTTTAAATGAGATCGTTTTTCTATATGTATAAACTTAAGTCTTTCTCATTATTTAATTAATTGTTAAAGTGAGTGTTTTAAATTAACAGAATCTTAATTTTATTTAGTTTTAATCTTCAAACATTGCAAAGAGTCGAATGTTGCGAATAATAGTGTGCATTTAAATTTTTGTCCAAGTAAGACTTTGCAGTAAGATTTGTTGTCAATTTTTGACAATAAATATCGACGTGATCATCAATATATAGTTATACTCAATATACAATAAAACAAAAAATAATTTTTTTTCAAACGTAAGAGATAATTTTTTAATAGTTTTTCGTGTTGCAATGTAACTTCGATTTTCGAAATATTCTAATGTCATAATCTCGAGAACTGAGGTAATATTGTAAAAAGACTTATGTTATTACTGTTATGTTGATTATATTAAATATTATTATATTATATTAAAAATTTCATTTATAGAATTAAATATATTGTTAAACTTTTCAATTCCTTAAAAAAAATTTTTACAGATATTAAGATTAATAACAAATTCAACATTTGATTACAAAAATTTTATTAATCTCAATTTTCACATCAAATTCTTTCGATATGATTGAAAGTTCCATCAATCTATTTAATCCTGAACGAAGTAAATCTTTTTAGCATGTCATGTGGTAGCAACATATGGCAAGATAAATCATATTAAAATAGCCTTTCTTTACAACTTCAACCTCGAATTTCTCAAGATTGTACATGTAGAGCATTTCTGTAGAGCATTTCTAAAGTCATAATTACCTATTGAACACAAGAAAAATCATAAGTTATTCCTTTCCTTGGGTTTCTTTCTCGTTGAACTCTGCTACCGAGTATTCTATACGCATCTTTCTTATATATTTCTGTTAATGTTACATGAGAAGATAAAGTATGTCCATAATTGGATCCGCCGTAAGCGAAAGGATTAACCCGCCGTTTGGGTCTTACGCGGTCTAACTGCTTGACGTAACGAGGTACATACGTTGCATTAGCATAGCGTTACGGTTGTCGGTGCACGCCAGTGCAGGCATATTAATATTACGAAGATGATGACACACGTTGCGTTACATGCGGAGATCTTTCAAGGACACGCGGGATCGGCGTGCGTATTCACAAATGAAAAAGAAAAAATGAAAGGTGAGAGAGCGTCGTTAGTAATGCTCCAGATAAGCGTGTGCCCTTCCTCGTGCGCACGCGGTGTCGACGCATACAAAGAGGATCGAAAGGCAGGATTTACGGAGCGCACGCTGGAGGATTCCGCATAATTAAGGCCCGATTGTGCAACTCTCTAAACGGGAGCGGGATGTTACCCGCCTGGGTACCTCTTCGTTATAATCCTAATTCAGAGACGTTTACACCCGCGCTGTTTGAATTGACGCGTGTATAGACGATTGTTCGCGGATTAAAATCTCTGCATCATACATCGCGAAGCACTTTGTACTTGGCAGTTTAGCTTCAATGAATATAAATAGCCTTAGCTAATAAAATTAGCTTTTTCATGTAATTTGATAAGTAGCACGCATGTATGCGTTATATGACCAAAAAATCATGGATTTTAATTGTAATTCTATTAATATATTTAAAAATTGTTACTATTATTTGATAAATTGATAATTATTCGAATTACTAATTGAAAACTAACTATAAGAATTCTTATGAAGGTGTCAAAGACTTTTTATGAATTATGAAAATGGTAAATTTCGCAAACACCGATTCATGAAATATTAGTTTAAACGATCCATAAAAATAAATTTTAAACTAAATTGAATCAATTAAAAATTTGAATTAATCCATTCAATTTTAATTCTCAATCAAAAATTATTTATTATGAATATCGACTTTATAATATTAATAATAATATAATTATATATACAACTCAACCTCCTACTCCCCCTTCAACGTCGTATCCTTTTCAAGGATTCTGTACATCTTTCAGTAACTAACGAGCTCGTTCTCGTGGATCCTCTCGTGGACTCCCGCGTTCGTGTCCGTTGGTCCTGCGACTTAATTAAGACTCAATTGCCTAATTAGTCCGCTCGAAGAAGGCGAGCAGCAGCGTATCGCGCCGCGGGCTGTCCCACGCGATGAAGTAATCAGCTTTCTCTGTGGCGTAGATGGTACGTTCGATCCGCTCTGTTCTACTCGTCTACGCTCACTCGCTCGCTCCTGAAGCCCGAAATCGCGCGAGCCGGCCGAAAGAACAATGGGAAATAAAGCGCGGACTTTCCACAGCGCAGCCTCCCTATGTGAACCACATACGGCCGCCGTCTCTTATACTACCTACGCTGCCGCTCGAACGAATTCCTCGGCTTGCTCCCCCAACGGTGGCGGCGGCGACAGGAAACGGATCTTCTCCGTGGAAGCGGAGAGACGAGAAAGGGAGAGAGAGAGAGAGCTCTCTATATAAGCACCAGTATGCGCGCCGAAACGTCACCATATTTCAGCATTCAGTCCAGTGCTCTTCTTCCATTCCACACGGTGTCCGAAGCGTTGTCTCCCGCAGCACTATTCACCCCCGCGATCATCGTTCTCCAAGCATGGATTTGATAGTGCGACAGGTAATGCACCGCGTGAGGAAGGTGCAGATTCGTGGTTCAATCGGCTATCAGTTGGGCTTTTATTTTTCTCTCAAGAAAGCTTTTGAAATCGTCGTGTGGTCGCGGATGTGCTTCCGGGAGTTCCCCGCGCCCTAAGTGTGACCGCCAAACGAGATGATCCGCCGTGAGTCTCTGGCAAGGATTAATATCGATATAATTTCGCTGAGTTCAATTTCGCCGTAAGTACGCGAAAAAAGAATTTATATCAAACATCGTATTTTATTTATTCGCGAGTAACTGTCAAAAATCATTGTTGCATGTATTTATACGTATCTGAATGTAAAATTGTATCAGCGAAATTATATCAATATTAATTCTTAGTATCTGACATTGGGAAAACGCATGCGGTTAATTAGATTGGCATCAGGTATCTGTGTATATTGGAGTTTATTTCATAAAACTTCTGATATTAGAACTATTATATACCTAAGTAATATGTACATAAAAAGTTTTTAATTTATTAATTTTAATTTATAGCATTTACATAAAATTAATTGCAAATTAAAATTAAAGTCTAAGATTAAAATCTGATCAGGACAAGATGAATGTCTTATTACTTAATTTGCATGAGAAATTAGATACTACAAAAATCAAGAATAGATATAAATGTAACAATACAAAATTGAATTCTTTTTAAAACTTATATAATTAATTTTTATTGTTTATTATCACTGTTATTGAGTAAATTACATGCAAAGTATATTTTTTGTTCTCGATTATTGCTAAATATTGAAAGTATTTTAGATTTATAAAATGAGATTTAAATTTGCTTTGGAGTAACATTTGAGTTGAGATTCTTTTACACCGAACAATATCAACTCTATCAAACGCATATTTTTCTAGAAATACAACATTTGACAATCTTTAACATTTAATTGCGCTTAGTATTACGTACTTTGCTTTGTTTTGCTTCTATTTTATTGCTTTTGCTTTGTTTCAAATAAATATTGAAAGTGGTATCAATCTTAATGAATAATACATGAATTAAAATTGATTAACATTTTTTGTACATATCTATATGAAAAGAGAGAAAGAGAGAAAGAAAGAGAGAGGAAAAAAGACAGAGAGAGAGAGGGAGAGAAATGTGTGAATTTGTAAAACATCAAATTGTAAGAAAATATACGCATCATATTAAACTAAAGTTATGAAAAAAATATTTAAAAAAAAATTTAATATTAATTTTAAAAAAATTTAACATTAAATTCTTAAGTTCTAAAAAAGATTATGATAGTAATATAGAATATAAATTTTATATATTCAAAAAATTAAATAAAATAATAAAATTAAAAATATTTTCTATAATATATACATAGATTTATTATATTTATATTTATCTGCAATTATTGAAAGTTGAGTAAATTTAAATCAATTGTTACATAAAATTTATTATATTAAATTTTAATTACATGTTTAAAGAAATTATATTCTATTAATAAAAAAATTTTTTATTTTTATCCACTTTACAATATTATAAAATTATTATAAGTTTGAACTCTAAGTATAAAACGATAATTGATACAAAATATTAATACAAATTGATACAAAACAATATAGATGTATAACCCTATTGACATATTCATTGAAAAATGAAAAAATGACAAGATGATAATAATATTGCAAAGTACGAGAAAAATTATGCAGATTGGATATTTATAATGTGCCGTACCTTTCAACAAGTGTTGACAGCGATATACTCATTAACATTGTTATTGTTTGGATAAAATTTTAATTTACATATTCGTACATAATTCATACGTATTTACGTTGCATGTATGATGTAAAGTATATTGAGATGTTGTTATAATTAATACGTTGTAATTAACACACAATTATTATACACTTGTCTCTTAACTAATAGCAGAGAAATTAAGTTAATTAACTGGTGCAGGATAAAAACTATTGTTTTCATTAACGGAATTCAAATTGCTTTCATTAACGGAATTTTTTGCATTAACGGAAGGAGCTGATTTGTAGAATGTATTATTATTTCAAAATTTTTTATATGTCACGGATGTATTCTAAATATTCCCAAATAATACATATATCAGATTTTATTAATTAGATATTTTCATATTATATCGTGTGTGTGTGTGTGTATGTGTGTGTAAAATATATATATATATATATATATATATAAAATTGAATAATTACGACTCCTTTATAATTGTCGGCTTAATCAATTGTTGCCACATTCGAAACTAATTTGTGCCCACGCGAGATTTTATCTTAGCTTATACTCAGACATTAGTCTGCTAAAGCAGCTACTTAATTATCTGAAAAATCGTGCGTATGAAAGACGTTTTCCCGCGGAAAAGTCACGGATTACATGCCTAAGAGCTCTCTGATTCCTTTACCGTTATGTTTAGTCTTGCGTCAGTTTTTAAAGTGCCGATGATGTAATATCGTGCACCTTCTCACGATACGGCAGAAACGAGAGAAGAAAAGATAGAGGCTAAGCATGAGTCTAATTTCCCGCCTACGCAACATGCGCGTTGTTGATCATCTGACGTTCTCATCTGACACATGGAAAGCATCTCTGGGAAGTCATCGGAAATATTTTAGGAACTAATTAGCGTTTCGCTGACAACCTTTTTGTTTAAACCTGCGTATTACTTAGCTATATATTTAACATAGTATGCGGAAACATTATACGTATTAACATCTGCGTGTCATGCGTGATGTTAACTTCGCAATACATGTCTGTATGTGTTGCAAAGATAAATTTCTTTTGTTCTCGTGATTAAATTTTAATTGAAATTATTTATATCAGCTAATATTAAAAAACAATAATAAACATTACAAACAATCTTCTAAAAAATAAGAAAAATAACATAAAAATATCTAAGAAATTTAAGATTTTTAATATCTTTTTTTTTAATATTTATTATTTTCCTTACTACGACGCAAGGAAATTGGTCGTAGAACAGTCTTTATTATAGTTACGTCGATGCATATGATTGAATAGAAATAATCGATGGACATTTATGTTTTTTTTATCTTTGAATTAAATTTATTATTCTAGAGAGAATTAAATATTTATTTCTTCGAGTAGAATTATTTCTTAAACAGATTTAAATATTTATCTTATTATAATAAAATTAAATATATATTATATTTTATTTTATATATTTTTACAAGCATATTTTTATATTGATATTTATGTTTATGCGTCTTTATTAATTTTATAAATATTTGTATACAGGTACTGTTCGCCTTGATAGCGAGCATCGGCATCGTGCTTTGCGAACCACCCCTCAGCAATCAGTACGGTGTTCCCGGAAATTACGCAGGTGGAGGTCATCATGGGGCGCAAGGTGGTGGGATCGGATTTGGAGGTCATTATGGTGGGCACGGTGATAATCAAGATTACACAGATAACGAGGTATTTATAATATATTTATAATACATATCTATAGCTAAACAACTTTCAATGAAATTGCACACACAAAAGACAATGTATCTTATGTTCCAATATATCTTGTAACATAATTTTGTTGTTCTTTTATACATTTGCTGGCTTCTTTTCTCGAAAAATAAAAATCGATATTTTCTTAATAATAATTAGTCCCGTGTTTTAACAATTTTTTAAAATATTTGATATAAAATATTTGTAATCATTAAACAATTAAAATAATTCTAAATTGAATAATTAATGCTAAATTCAATTATTTGGCAACAATGCAGAAGCTAACACAAACCGGCAAAACATAAAAGAAGTAGCTTAGAACGTTTACAGAGAGATATTGCAATTGTCCGATTAAAAATTTATGCAATACGATCTGACATAACGTGGGATCGAATCTCGGCCTATCATCTTCGATCTTCATTCGATGATTACTTCAATAGCTGGTGCAACACATTTTGCGAAATTAGGCTTCAAATTGCACGATCGCAATTAACCCGAACGCTCGTTAAGTAATTAAGTGGTACGTTTTTTAATTGAGAAATCATCATGCAAAATATTTAGTATCAATTAGCAAGACAGAGAAACATTTTTATTTTTATAAAACATCAGATTTTACAATTTTGATTTATGCATATGAGATAATAGATTAATAGTCCGTTGATGATTTTGAGGATTACATAATCCGAAACACTAAAAAAAGCACATTACGACATCAAGACAGACACTCTTTTGTTCAGAGAATTCAGAGTGTTGCTTTCTAAATCTAGATCCTTGTTCCTAATATACGTATCGCCGATTGTTCTGACAATTCTTGCGAAAACGCGAGGCACTCCCGAGGTCAAAGTTGAAGTCACTTCATATCTAGATTCGGTCATGTCTTGGAAGTAACATTGAACTCTTTGGCTAAAGAAAGGTTTGACCTCATTACGTAATCTTGTCCGGAGGAGTGCGCTCTGAGCTTGAACTAACTCTATTTTCTGAATGACCTCATGATTTTTTTGTAGGCGATGAGTAGGATGATGGATCCTGAGATGGATACTATTGTATTATGATCGAAAAGGTTTCTTTATCTTTTATATTCCTCATAATTTGCAACTGATATCATTTGAGATACCTATACTGTTCACTTATTTCTAAATTGACTATATATATATATATATATATATATATATATATATATATATATATACACACACACACACACACACACACACACACACACACACACACACACACACACACATAAAGGCTATATTTTTATTTCTCACATCAAGACTATTTTTATAAAATTTTATTATAAAATTTTTTAGTAGTAATCGTCACTAAAAAAGAGAATTGTTTTAGATATTATATATTATATATATATATATATATAATAAAATTATTTAATATATATATAAGCAATTTCAATTTATATATATATATATAAATTGAAATGACTTAATTATTAGAGCAAACTAATTAATTATATTTTTTAAAATATATATCGTGAAGATATTATAATATAATAAAGTGCAGTTAGTAAAAAAATTTAATTTCTTGCCTTTCTTATATCTTGAAAAAAAGAATCATTGTTTTTCGTACAAGCAAATCATCGGTTTGTACAATATACCTTGCAGTCAATTAAGTTAAATCTCTTAAAAGATGCTTATATGTATTCTATTTTCAGCTTAATCATATTCACATTGTTTGAACACGGCGCGATTACGTTAATCGAGGATCGACGCATCGCGCTCAAGTGTCTCGAGATGCTACAAATTCGAGTCCGAGAGCGAGAGCGTGGCGCAAACGGATGATGTAACAATATTAATAGGGTGAACCGCGACCGCGGGCATAATTCACGGTAAATCGTTATTGCTGGTTAGCTAATCGTCCCGGGAATCTGAACGCGCTCGCGAGATGCGCGTTCGCATCTCGCGCGGATCTGCCTGTCGGCGAGCGAACCGCCGCTGGTGATAGTAGCGGTAATGGTTGTGTGTGCCATGAGCCACAGATTAAATCGCGGCGGCTTCTCTTCAGCATCGTCGTCCGCTCTACTTTGCTGGGACGAAGCAAGAAAAGCTTGTCGTACTGACTAGAGGTTGCGTCACTGCTGCATTAATAATGTGCATCTATTCCAGTTATATTTTTCATTTATCATCTTTCTACATTTATCTCTATACTTTTACAGCTTGTCTTCTTCTCTCTTTCTCTCTCTCTCTCTCTCTCTCTCTCTCTCTCTCTATTCTTTTTATCATTTTCAAAAAATAAAGGGACAAAAAGGAATTCGCGATTACTCGTATCTGATTTTGCTTCAGCCCAAGGCATACGAGTTCGGCTATTCCGTGAAGGATCAAGCTACTGGAAACGATTTCGGTAGGCAAGAGACGAGCGACGGCGAGACCGTTCGCGGTGAGTACAGAGTGCAGCTTCCGGACGGTAGGACGCAGATTGTCACTTACACCGCCGACTGGAGGACCGGTTTTCACGCCGACGTGAGATACGAGGGTACCGCAAGTTACCCGGACCAGTACAACACGCAGAACACCGGGTACCCTGGTCAAGGTTTCGGTTACCAGGGAAATCAAATCGGCGGTGAAGGCGGCGGATATGCCGGAGGTGTGTAGCATAGAACGTTTAACATTTTGCTTCTAATTCTTTCAAGTATGATACGTCATACATGATCTGCATATTTAAAAACATTCTTTTGGTTCAACACTCTTAGAGGACAAATAATACTCATCAAACCGAATGAAAAATATCTAATTAATATAAATTGAGACATTAATCTCAACAATAGAAGCAATTTACGATTTTGGTAATTTAGATAACTTGCATTTTTGTGCATAGAATGTGTTTCTTTTTGCATAAATTAATTTTTCCTGTCTAGAAATAAAAATATTAAAAAAGAATTGTAAAAAAGCAAATTTTTTTACAAGATACTGTGGAAATATACCGGAACAAAATCACTTGAATATATTAAATATCTCTTTCTTTTTAAACAATTTGTTTAATTTTTATTATTGTTTATTATTATTGTGTTGTTGCATTATCTCTCTGATATCAGCAGGTAACCAAGGCAGTTACAACTATCCATCGGGCGGCGGACACAACGCCAACAATTACAACTACCAGTTTGGCTCTAATTCCATAGACAGCAGTTATAACAACGGTGCGAGGAATACTTATTCGGGAATACCGTCGCCCACATACGGTCCTGCTTTCCGTTAGAATACATAAGAAAGTATTATATAGGATATATCGATCCCGCTTGTGGAGAGCGCAGTCTTTTTTCCAATAAAAACATTTTTTCATAAAAATTGCTTATTTGTATAATACCACCAAATACCTTAATGGCTTCTCATGGTGAGAAAAATTGTTTATATTCAATTCTCTGTGTCTTTCTTATCACTAATAATCGCGTGTATTTTTGACAATTTCATCATTTTCTCACATGAAAAGTCATGACAAGCTCATATACGCGATCAAAACGTTGCGACATCAACTAATATGCGACAAACATTTCCATTATAATTATACAGTTGATGAGGGAGCATCTTAATTATTCAACCCTACCTTCACCTTATGTTTATTTCACGTCTCGTAGGTAATCTCAAAGAAAATAGAGACGCGCGCGCCCCATATTTGTCTTATGTTTCTCATATGAAATAGATGAGATAAAACTCTCGTTCTTGTGAACAGTTATTCTCTCAGAGGCATATGCTAACTGCATTTCTCTCTCATGCAAATTGTACGATTCGTAAAAGAAATGCATATATTATTCTTTTGCTACATTTTAAAGAATATACTCTAAAGATATAAAGTAAACTATAAAATATTATTAAAGATATTAAAATAATATGATATTAAAATAATGATTTTTTGTGTTAACCAAATTATCTTAAATTTCAACTGTAATTTGTAGTACTTTTGATAAAAGAATGCTTTTTAATATAATGACAAATTATTTACGAAAGACAAAAAATATATTCTGTAGCTTTTTTCTTATTATGTCAAGTTCAGCGTCTGAATTACTTGTAAGTACATCATCAGAAGATGCCACTATTTGGCATTATGTCATCAGGAAGTTTACGTGTCCGTTCATAGAGATAAACTTTCTCTAACGTGTAACATCTAAATTGCACACTGCAAATTTCATTAAATCGCAAACACATATTACCACACGTATAAAAGTATCTGTGCCATTCTATATGATCATATCGTGTTAATAACATAGTAGAAATGTAAGGTAATTTCGTAAAACCAGTTCATTTAATCTGCATATAAGATTACTTTAAATAAAGGTTTGGATTGTTAATTTGGTATTCATACTAATCGCAATAAGTTGTCGCTAGATGTTTCCTCATTGTCGCAAATAATATACATGTGTATATAACATGAACATATATATTTTAATTATATTAAATTAAAATTATATCTAGATAAAAAATTTATTATATATATATATATATAATAAAATCAAAATAAAAACAAACTAAGATATAAAAAGTATCTATATAATAAATATTAAAATGAAATAACGATCCTCTGTTAATATTATGTTTCTAATAAAATAACAAAAAATGGATGCAAGGAATCTGAAATGTAGCTGTCTGCTAAAGATTTCTTAAAATATTCTCTGCAAGAATAAATGTCCATTTCTCAGCTCTGCGAATTCATGTTCTGAAACGTGACGATTATTCGAACATAAGAAAATATAGCATAACGAAAATAAAGATGAAGATAATCGCTCGCACAGATGTCCTTATCCGGACTTACAAATTTGAGACGCATGCGGATTTTCATATGTAGATCCAAATTACAAATTTGAAGCGTATCGAATAGAAGCGAGATATTTAGGACAATCGCGAAAAAAGTTCACAATATTTACGAATTCGCTCGTGAATAAACAAATCGAGGATATTCTGCCTGCGTTTATTGGTCTTCTCTAGAGAAAGTACTCACCGAGTACATTTTTACCTAAGTGCGACTCGCGTGAATCCTCAGACCGATTAAGAAACACTTCGTTAGAGGATTCCTGTTTGATTTCATCTTTAATGCCCGCGATTGCTCCAATAATATATTTCTCCGCATGAGAATCTCTCCCCTTCTAATTGACTCGTATGTCGAGAGTCGCGCGTAATGAAGGAAGCGGTCTATTAACTCCATATACTTTTAAATTTTTATACAATCAAATATAAAAGAATACAAAATCTTGCAATATCGTAGTATGTTTTACTAAAATTCACTAAAGTCTAATAAAATTGCAATATAAATGTCTATTTGCATATTGTTTAAGATAATTTACATTAATTAAAATAATATTGAACACAAATTTTTACGAACTACAATATTACTAGAAGATATCGAAAAAATTTACAGATTTGCAAAAATACATATTCTTTAATGTGATCTAGACACGTCAAGTATTTTCATCTCATTTTGATCTTAAGTTTCATTTTGATCATAAATAAATTTTCTTTTAAATGCGCGTAGAATGAGTTTTATGAATTAAAGAAGTCATAAATAAAACCATGAATTTAGCGTCCATTATAAACAATGCATAATTAAATAGTGTCACTTGAATAGTTTCACTGATCTCATATCTATTTTTAACAGTTAATTTTTCAATAATAATAATGTAATTAATAACTTCTTATTTTAATTATAATTTCTTTTTGTTGCATGCAGATTTAGATACNTTATAGAATTTCTTTATTTAAAAGATTATTGTTATGCTTTAAAAGTCACTAAGATCAAAGATCATCGCAATATCAAATAATTTCTCTCGGCTTATTCAAGCGTATCTTTAGAAATAAATGTAAGTCTTAGTGGACTCGAAACTATATTTTCGGTTTATACATCGAGTTGAACTACTGTTTCATGTTCAGACATCTTTACGCGAGGCATCTAAATACCGATCCCCACCCTGACTTACTTCATATATGTGGAATCTTGCTTCTTGTGAGAGGTGACGTATCCGAGCTACAGATCCAACTACAGATCCAAAGAAAAGAGACCCGGCAGAAGAATAACCATGCACACATATCTACAGTGCGCGTGTAGCACATGCGACGAGCCTTCCGCATCGCGTGGAGCATTGCGTAATGCCGTTTATCCCCGATTACAGAGCAAACCGCGCATCCGCGAGCCTTCACTCAGATGAGTTACGTGGCCACCTATCTGTACCGCACTTCTACCTGCCGATGCCGCGCTCGGTGCCGATCCATAATTAGTAGTAATTATGCTGAAATTAATTAAGCACTCCCGCGTTCAATGAATCGCGTTGCCGTGCGCATTTATCGAGCAAAAAGTCAAATTGTAAAACGAAATCGACTGTATGTGCAGTTCACAGGGAATCACATCGAAATGTAGAGAAATGTTTAAATTTAGGCAGATCACAGATACAATTTACGAAAAAAAATTTTCCAATCTATTCCGCTGAGTTGCCTTCATTATTTATGCCACTTTTGTATTTTAACAATGTCAGTGAGAATAATGAAAAATTACGTTCATGTAAAATTTGTATTCTTTGTCAAATCGACAGGCGGCATAAAAGATTTAACAAGATTGAACTCTCTTGCTTCAGTGTTCGTGTACGTGAAGTCATTAACGAAGCAATGTGCACAAGTAGGCTGAGGTGATCGTGATGAATGGAAAGATGGCCCACGCATATGCCGGAATCCGACAGTGTTTGTGAAACGGCTGATTAATGTGATGATCGATGCGTTCGGATTAACCTTACGGCGCATACCAAATTTTCAGCCTTCATCTCTCAAATTGTTCAACGAAGAAAGAACGGATACTACTCCCGCAACAAAAATCTCAATCGATAATTTAAAAAATGCAACGTAACCAAGAATTTTAAAAACAAACTTCTGGAAGAGTTTCTGAAAAAAAGTAATTTCTAGAAATTATAATTATATTGGGTAGTTATAAACTCGTCTTAGAGTAGCGTGATGCATCGTATATCGTAATTGTAGTACTCTTATTCTCACATATAAGTCTTATGTAACGCATAAAATCGCCCAAAATTGTTAAAACGTGCGGCGAAAGTTATGTATCTTTTCTAAATGCTCAGTACCACGGCAACAAAATTTGCAATTTCGATGAAATTACTAGCTACATGTATAGCTGACTACGTGCATAGATTTAATATCCCGAAACAATTTATTATAAAAAATTTACTACCATTATATTGTAATTATGAGGTCGGAAAAGATACTTGAAATTCGCGGTGTACAATTAAGTTATTGATGATCAATTCATCATTCACTAACGTAAGCATGTAAATTGATATCTTTAAAAAAATTACTTTAAAAAAGAGATAAAAAGGCGCCAAGTGCATGCGTTTGTTAAAAAAACTATTTAAATTTTTTATATATTTAAAAAAAAAAAATATATATATATATATATATATATATGATTAAGTTTTTGAGATTTTCACGGATATTTTCTTCAATGAGATTAGTGTCAGGTTGCTTCTCGCTCTTAGGAAGTGAACTACAATTTTCACGAAACGTTGACATTTAATGATATAAGATACGAAGATAACCCGCGAATCTCTTAATCTCTTTAAATATATATATATATATAATAAAATATAATAAATCTCTTAATCCTTTTAAATATATATATAATAAAATATATAATGTATAAAAATATGTCACATCGATTTAATGTTTTTTCAGGAAATAACCTGTGATGTTTCAACATATCATCCATCGCTTTTTGTCATAAATAAAAATATATAGATATATTTTATTAGATTTATTAGAATAAGATATTACATAAGAACAATAGAATAGAGAAGTTACTATATTTTTGTGACATTACGGATTTAATTACATTTTCATACAATGACATTTAGATAATATTACCTTCACCAATTCGTATATCGATATTGTAATAGTAATTTACTTAATTTTATAAGACACGTAGCGAATTTGACGTTGAGCCGTGTAGGGCAAGGCATTGGCAATCAGAGGTTGCGATATTTAATACGTGGTGTTCGACAAGCATATCGATCGAATATCGTATTAATTTCGTATTAAAGAAATTCAAATAAAATGTAGAGTACAAAGACATTTTCACCATCACTGATGCGCGATATAAATAATAGATATAATAACAACTACAGCAACTTCGTGCATATTAGTAAGATAGTACAGGTGTTATTTCAAATTATACTTACCGTAAGATCTGTCTAAGTACACAGCACAGTAATAATGATAGTAATAATATTCGTTAATCATCATCCATTATGTTCTGTATCATGTGTGCAATACATGGGATAGCGTGCTTATTGAATTCATGAATTCGCAAACACCGTATCATTAGAAGAAAGGTATTCCTTGTGTGTATTTGTGTGCATCTGTTATGTACTATAATGTGCTCTTCCATAATGATATTGTTCGAACAGAAAGGAAATTAAATGCTAGCGTTTACAGAAAACAAAAGTAATCTCAATTAATATCTCTTAAATAATAAATATCTATAAATAATAAATAAATTTTACAAGATGAATCGTATTTTATTATAGATAATATTGTTTCTGATATTTCAGAGACTTGCTGGAAAAAATATTTTATTAATTTTATTATTTTAAATATTATATTTATATATAATTTTTTAATTTATTAAAAATTTCTGTTTTCTCTTATTTATTGCAATATCAAATGACATTGAAGGAGAGAAATTATGTATAAATTTTGCGTTATAAAAATAAAATAATTTTCTTATAAAAACTTCCCCGCTTTATTATCCTATATTAAACTCGTGTATAATTCAATCCATGTATTCAATCTTATGCATATCACACGTTTCTTTAAAAAAAAATGGACTTTAAGATTAGTTGATCAAGATTGATTAAAAGATTTTCAGAGCATTTTGCTAATCTTCAATGTAAAATGCGAAAAAATTTATATACATTTACTATTATTATAGTACTATTATAGTATTATTATAGTAGATTTTAAAAAAATTCACATGATTTTTGACATCGTGATTCAATATAGCCGTAATAAGAAAACAAAAGTCTCGAATTAGCGATTGCACGTAATGAATAATCGTAGTAAATATCGTTGCATAGCTATGCGGAATTGACGGTATTATGATGAACTGATGCTACACGGAACCGAAGATGTTACGTTACCAAACATAAGTATATGTCTCACGTTAAAGAAGAACAAAGACATCAGAAGCAATTAATCGCAGCGCTCTCGATCAACGATTACGCGCGAAATGTTATGCAAATCGCATATCGCGATTTATGCAAAAATCGATATAGAAAGTAAATGAGGATGATTATTCAGTTAATTGCAGGATTTTATTTCAACAAAAACTAATGGCTTAAATAATAAATAACAGTTTTCATCGATTAAAAAGAGAAATTATTCTTATTATTATTTGCATTATTTGTATTAAATTTGTATGAAATTATTTGTATGAAAGAGTCAATAACTAAAAAATGCTGCAATACTTCGAAACATCCTTTTCCAGCAATTACAATCCAAGCGTATATTATATATTGCATATTACGTCTATGTAATTACTGTACTAATCATATCATCGTGAAAACGATGTTATTTTAATAACGCTGCCTGCATTATAGCGTGTTTACCACGAGCGCACGCCTGAGAATCTCATCGCATGCGTGTACAATCGACGAGCAGCTTCGCAGACACGCTCGCTATGATGCATCTCGAAACGTTCTCGTAACAGCGTGACCAATCGCATACCGGGGCATGTACAAGGAACCCGGCATCGAAAAAGGGATCAGGAGGCAGCCGCTTCGCGCGTGATACGTCAATTTATCTACCGGCAGCTAAAATCGTGTTGCGCGATACGTAATATTTATTCTCCGTGACGAGTATTTGCAACACGCAACCACAAACAGAATATCTTTGTCCCCTCCCTGCCAATCTCTCCCTTATACAGATTGGGCAAATTTTACACTGTTCGTCTGGAGAACCGCGCATCTTATAACAGCGCTACGGCTGATTTCGCAGAGATGCGGTAGAGAGTTGCACCACTTCAAGTGTAACATTGACAACAACTCTGCCGGCGATACAACTCTGCCTAACAAATGAAGCGCTGAGAATGAGATAGGTCATTGTAGACCCTGAATCAGGCTCACAAAAGGACCGACTGAATCAATACACTTTGCCACAAGAAGTATTTCTTAGCTATCTCTATAAGAACTGAGTACAGTGCTTACCCAACGTGTAATGTTGAAACGACATTGAATAATACTAATGATACGGATTGAATGATATTGAATAATGTTGACGATGTTATTTTGCGCACAATAGCAAATATCGAAATGCAAAATGTAAAATATCGATGAGATAATTCGGTAGTCAAAGAATAAGATATCTATGCCAAACGCCCAGCCAAACATTTTCTTATATTATTTCCATTACATTTGCAACCATTTGCAATTTTTTATGAAATGTCTGATTATTTACGTTACACTCATCATTTTTTGAAACGCCCAAGTATCTAAACGATGATATGTCTCCATTTGTCTTTTTTCAAATAAGTTAACGAAATTTATATACCTTAATACCTTATTCACATACCTTATTCAGGTATTTTGCACAATATTTTTATCTTGCACTAATCTCTTTTTTACATTTTTCAAATATTTTTTTATAATTTAAATTTAAAACGAAGTTTTAATGTAATGATAATTGTTAATTAAGATAATAATACACGCTTATTAGCACTTTGATACGCACAAAAAACAGCGCCAACTCTTATTCGCCCTTGTGATTATTATTTAAATTTAATCTTTCCTAGTCCTTTCATTCTCAAATCATTTAACAGCTACAAAAAAGTTGTTCGTATTTTTGTACGTATTATATAACAAATAAACGATTCACAAAAATTTTGAGATAATTAGAAAACACTTAAGAATTTTTATATGTATTATTTTTATTGCAACTATATATAATAATTTGCATCGCAAAATTATTATACATAGAAATTTATATTATGTATAAAAATCTCTTTTTTTCTTTAAATTTGATAAATCAATGTAAAATATTTCAAAGAAACCTAAAATATTTCAAAGAATTTATGATAACTTTTATCACCAAAGCAGCAACAAATAAAAGATATTTAATGATACTTTTTGTTACTGAGAATTTTTAAATACATATCAAAATATATGTTATCTATACGTGAAGTTCTTACAGACAATAATAAATTTCTTATAGTCATCTACATAAGACATACATAACAAATTAATCTATATTCACAGATATGAAAATATAGACCGCAGTAATATTTTATAATTCATGACACATTTCCATATGGCTACAATGGAAACGAAAGGATTTAACATTGCATGTTAAATGACTAAACAATAAATAGTCAGCACAGATAATTAAAAAAAAAATCTTTTCAGACGATCATCAATCGATCTATCGGTTTCATTAAACGGTTACGAAATCATCTTCACGTTGCGTGCGATCTATTCAAAAATACATATCGATGATATCGCAAAATTAATCGCGAAAATTGCCCTATTGAGACGTCATTCGCACTCGCGGCTCGAGTGACGTCGGATTACCCGTAAATTTGTTAAACGTTTGCATAAGTCGTCGCCACTGAGATTTATGCGAGCCGCTTCTATATCTTCTACGGATCGGCGCCTCTCGCGATCTAAACGGCGGGGTACGCGCGCGACGGCACACCGATTGGATTTATATCCCACTCATCCTCATGTCGCATCTCTCTACCAACACTCGGTCCGATTACCGGCAGGCGTATTTCTTCACATCCACCTTTCATTCGTAACTACAAACTCGGTAATTGGTTCGATACACTTCGGGTCCGAGGATGAGATCAGCGTTGCCCCGCGCGAGGCGCCTTTTTTTTCCATCCGATCAGACGGTTCGAAAGTGCGGCGTATTTCGAAGGCCGTCTTCGAGATCGAGGTAAAATACGAGAGGGAGGTAAGGATAGATCTAGCCGGGTAGATCTAGCACTTCCCGCGGACGGCAAAATGTGTCGAGGATCGCGGGGAGCCCGTCGGCAGATGCACCAGCGAATTTTCCTAGAGCCGTTTCTGCGGCATGTGCAATCGCATTCTTGCTCGCGCGTGCAACGCGTCGGACGCGTTCTCGCCGCCACGTGCCTGGGATTCTTTTTATTTACACGGAGAGTACGATGTCGAAAATATATGTCCGCGCCGACGGAGGCCGATTGCCCAATCGTCCGACGATGATTCGCGATAGTTTTGAGAAGCTAGTTCACGCTCGCCTCGCGCGGCACGGAAATGTTTCCTTTTCTTCTCTTTTTTTTGAATCTTTTTTGTCACCTCCTCTGACAAGTCGATTTAATTATCCTTTCGATTTTATCCGTGTAATATGTTTGAAAGCCTACAGGAATGCGGACGCGTAAACTTTTTTTAGCGGATATACATCCCTCGGATATATTCTGCATAGAAATTATGCCTGACAAAACTGGGTCACATCGATAAATTATGTTATAGAAATTTAAATGTTTAATTTTGAGCTCTATCTTTGGAATAAATAATATTAGCTAAAGATACGTTCCTAATTTTTTCTCTTGTTTTACATTTTTATATAAATACAGTAAAGTTACGCTTTAATATCCTATGTGTAACACCCATGCAAAATTCTTATTCTATACATATAAGGAAATCGAGTAATCATAATTGCAAATTTATAAAATATGTTACCTTTCACTATCCTATCACTTTTTTCACGCCCAACCGATTTCAAATCAATTGATATATCATAATATTCTCGGGTACTTATAACATAATAAAAAATTTAATTATATACTATATGTAAACTATACTCGTAATAACTAGGATTTTCTCACTTAAACATCAAATATATAAATACATTAGCCTTTTTAATCGCAGAAAATTAATTCAATCAACAGACTCACCCAAACAGTAATTTCCAGATGTTCTAAGCGACTTTGTTAGCCCAAGATTCGTTCAGCTAAGCTGATGATTCGGATTTTTTCCGGCACGTATCTCTACGTATTGGAAATCGATTTCTACGCGGCGTTCTCAGACGCAAGTATGTTCTACCGTGCGAGGTGACCCGATCGAGAAACCGAAAGTCACGTGCGTAGCCCCAATTAAAATTTTAAAGCCATTTCAGTCATCAACGGGCTATCTCTTCCCATAATGCATCATACGGAGTGAAGGGAAGATGCGCACCTCTCCGCCTCCCACACCCTCCCACAGTGCGGTCGGTCATTCTAATACGCCAGTTAATACATGGATATGCAGTACGAAGGATAAACTGTAACAAAGGGTCTGCGTAGTATATAAACTCCCCGGAGGATCATCTTCTCAGTTCGCTTCGTGTCTTCGGTCCTACAGCAATATGAATTGCCACCAGGTAGGCCACCAAATAGTATCGTGAGCGATGGCGACGATGGTTTTAACCCTTTCCGTTACAAAATGCAATAATCCACCAACTGGTATTTTATAATAATTAATTTGATAATTCTAAATGTTAATAATAAATTTTATTATATTCTACTTATTAAAACTTATTTTGTTCTGTTTTAATTTTTATCAATTTTTATTGTTTATTATTATTAAATTATTTTACTTATTGTAATTTTTTTATATAAACTTAAGAATATTACAAAGATTTTTTGCCACATTATTTCGACTGGAAAGGTTAAGAAGCGTCATCGGTGTCGATATATTTATGACACATTTATCTTCGATTAAGACTTAATTTTACCCCTTAAATTTATTCGTCGATAAATTTTAAAATACCTCAACAATAGTAATTTTCATTTTTATAAAACTTCGTCATTTTGTTACAATAGAAAATTCAAAGATAGTCCTCTTTCTCGCATATAAAAAAAGTATGAATTAAAGACTCATTATAATTGATCATCGATATCTAATGTCTATAAGTTGTTATACTGCCTTTCTCTCTTATTATTCTTACGAACAAAATATCTTTGATTAAAAAAAAAAATATCTATGAATGAACAAACAATCGTAATAGACAGCTTTTAAGTTTTCTTAATAGACGAAAAATGGAAGTAGTTGTAACAGGAATAAATTGCAACAGTGATCGCTAATTTGAAGTCTTATAACGCTTGTGATGCGCACGATTTGTATGCAACACGATTTGCAATTATCTTCCATTGTACCAGCGATGACTCTCAACGCATGGTGACAACGCATCACAGCCGTGAAAGGTGCGACATTTATGACAAATGTTGCAACTTATTCCGGTCACATATGCAGTTCTATCTTTTTCTGCGTACTGCAATAAACGTTGTGGCAAAAGCCGATTAAGAAATTCACTGATCAAATGAAAACTGTCACGTATAAGACAAAGTCCAAGATAAGAATCAAAGAAAACGATGGTTTTAAAAACACCTCTCATAAGTCTTTTAAATAACACTCTTTTATGCTCGTTTCTATCGACATAGACTAATTTTAATATCGGTTCAACTTAAGTTTTAAAAATTAGAAAAAGATGAAGAGTAAGTTGTAATTAGTGTACTATCTAAGTTTAACGTTCATTTAATCGGTAATAATAATTGTTGATAAAATCTTTTTCTGTCGCAAATAATAATAATAATAATAATATAATAGAGACTAGATTCCGCATCGATAGAACGATATGGTTTTCTTTCGCTACGTGTCGAGCATATAACCGCGTATAACGGAGGGATGTCAGATTGTGCCCCACTTTCCCTCAGTAACATGCGATTATCGCAGCGGACACCGCAATATCCACCATCTCAGTCCGCAATATCTCGGCGTCTCGGTCATCTCGAGATGACCCATCGACATATATGCTTTCTTTCGGAATAAAAAATTCTGTAGTAAGTCAAGTTAAAAGTGAGTCAAGATCGGAAGTCAATGGTATAATTATCATAATCTGGCAATTTTGTAACACTTGGCAAATAAGTTGTCATCACTTTTAATGATTTTATGATTAAACATTATTAAACATTAATTTTTTCATCGAAAAATACTCCGATGTTGCATTTATCTTGATTGATTCGTCTTTATTGCCATCATTTTTGAGCAAAGTTGCGTAGTAAATGTGCAGATTTACATATTAAATTTCATGTAATGTAATGATATTTCGCTACTCACCGATCTCGTTACAAAGCCGCAGAATCTCCTCTCTGATTACAGTTGGCCAAGCTGGTCTTGGTGCTGTCGTGCATCGGCAGCGACGTCCTGGCGGGTCTTCTGCCGGGGGGTGGCACAGGTGCCGGGGGATATCAGTACAACCGACCGGGCGGCGGTGGATTTGGTGGAGGATTCGCAGGTGACGCCGGTTTCGGGGGTGGCGGTCGCGGTGGCGACTTTGGCATCGGCAGCTACAGGGGAAGACCCAATCAAGCTTACGGTCCACCTGGAAATGGCGGCGACACCTTTGGTAGACCGGGTGCACCCGGATTCGGAGGACAGCCGTCATATAGATATCCGCAGTTCGGCGAGGGTGGCAACGGTGGATACCAAGACGGTGGTGCCGGAGGGTTTGGAGCAGGAGGATACGGATACGGCGGACGCGACGGCGGAAGGGTAAAATTATTTTCAAATGTATTTTTCGGCCTCAAATTCTACCTAGGATAATAAAGAAAATAACATCGTAGAAGGTTGTCTTAAAAAGAAATACTACCATCAAATTTTACTTTATATCGTACATTAATAACATATTCATTTGTTTTGAAATTTAAAAGGATAAATGATAATTTTGCAGAGCAGCGTAGGGCTCAGAAGTACTTTTATTTAGCCAAGCTTGAGAATTTGGATAATTATTTAGTAATACTTTTTATTTCCTCACATGTTAATGAATCAGATATTATTCTTGTTTCGTTTTTCTGAGTTTCATATATACAATAATAATTTATTAAATATTATTTCGTAGCCGCAACCATACAACTTCCAATACGAAGTCGTCGATCCGCCAAGCGGCAACGATTACTCTCAGCGCGAGAGCAGCGACGGTAATGTCGTTCAAGGAGAGTACAGAGTTCTGTTGCCGGACTCGAGGACGCAGATCGTTCGGTACATGGCTGACGACGTGAATGGGTACAATGCGGAGGTTCAGTACGAAGGACAGGCTCAATATGCTCGTGGTGGTTTGGGAGGATACGGAGGCGGTGGATATCAAAATGGCGGTGGATATCAAGGAGGTCGGTATATCCTTCATGCAATGCAAGTAATATGAAGCGATGTATTAAATACGCGCTACAAAAGTTAAATATGAAATTATATTAATAATTGCATATCATAAAAAAAATAACGCGATATCAAACATAAAATAGTTCAATATGTATGCATGCAAAATTTGAAATTAAAATTATTTTGAATTACTTAATTAATTCAAAATTTAAATTATTTCACTAATTTAAATAATTCAAAATTCAAATTCATTATTTAATTATTTTATTATAAAACTTAAAATTGTTGATAATAATAAAATTAATATGTGAATCGTTTATCGCTCGAAAAGAGCATTGTCTAGTTTTACATTTTCATCGCAATATATATACATATACATATATATACATACATCTATATATATATATATATATATAATATAAAGTTTTATATATATAGAAGTTTTATATATATATATATATAGTTTTATATATATAAAATATATGTAAAAGACTAAAAGAAATTATTATATAACTCTCATCATCAACAGGTAGAGGTGGCGGTTTCGGCGGACCCGGAGGTGGTTTTGGAGGCGGTTTCGGTGGCGACAGCAATCAATATTTGCCACCGCACAATAATTATCACAAATAACCGTTCGATACGAGCTACCTTACCAAAATACGACATATACCGCGCGCATTTCCGGCGACAACCATCACGGACCTCCCTCGTTTACGACTTTTGTTCTGAATACGGTAATCCTTCGCTCACATACGAGACAAACCCTCTCCCAATCACCTATGCGTTCACGAATCACTTTCACCTATATTTAACGATTACACAAGGACTAATTAGGATAACTTCATATGCATGCATGAGTGTATGTATTTATATATATGATATACATAATTTTGTACATGTAACTATTATCAAACATACGCTTGTATCTTCCGCTAAGCGATTATCAAACTCTTATGTTATATACGTATTTATACGAGCTTGTAGTAAAACATGAATGAAGTATTCTTTCTATTTAACTATATGTAGTTGTACCTCAATCTATTTCATCCTCAATCTGTGCTAATCGAATCTATTATAGATCTTTAAATCCAAATAAAAAGTTTCTTACTTTCTACATATATTTGTTTCGTTTTAAACAATTTTCTTAAAGAGTATCAACAATCCACATTAAGAGAAATAATTAATTTTTATATTAATTTGTAATCGTGAATTGTTCATAAAAAAGCAGCAGCTCTTATATCTTATATAATCTTATATATAGTAATACATATATGTATACCATAAACTTAAAAAATTTCTAACTTTATTTAGAAATAATTATGGCCGGTATTTAAAGTCCGTTCTTATTTTAAGATCGTCATAAATAACAGCTTAAGACGCTAATGCGGTTCTCATTGGCTTATTACATCTTAAGACTGTATTTAAGATAATCTTAAATATAAAACTATAAATATATCGGCCTTAATTGACACATATCTCTCATTTTGTTAAAGAACAAGAGAAAACTTTTCTCTTGAAAAAAATTGTTCTACTCTTTAACAGCATACATATATTTGGCGATAATCAAAATATCAATCGCATTTTTAATGATTTGGAAAAAAAATAAATTTTAGATATACGTTTCTAGATATACGTAGAAATTTATCCACTGATAATTATCGGTAAATCTTTCAATTTAGAATCCTTTTAAATCTGATTTGGAATTCAATATAAAAATTTTATTTAATATTATACTAATTAAAAAATATTTTTAAAAAGGTAATATAGTATATCAAGAG